>VZTA01001490.1:0-68549 GCA_013398855.1 Mohoua ochrocephala | reverse complement strand
TTGTAAAAACTTGGTATCTTCCAGAGTGAAAAATACCACAGTGAAAGGCCACCAGGAAACTGCTCTGAAGGGTTTGGTGTTCTGTTCCAGCATCCACTTTTTATGCTTGTTTGCCAGGATGATGATGATGACGACTATGAAAGCCCCGATGAAGACCAGGAAAAGGAAGATGAGGCTGACTATGAATCACCGACAGAGGAACCCGAGGAAGCAGAACATGACAGTGATGGTTATGAGCCACCTCCATCCAATAACGATGAAGCACATCACAATGTCATATTTCCTGCCAAGTCACTTCCAAGCAGCACGGATTATATAGGTAATTACTAAAAATTGAGTGCTATTAATAATTTACAAATTAGATTTTCCCACATTATCAGCCACATTTCAGGTGGCTGGTAATGGAATATAGAGGGTTTTTCCTTGAAGTTGGCAGTGTGGTTCATGAACAAGATTTAGTGGCACAGACTTGGTGAGTTTGTGACTTTCAAAGTTACATCTTCACTTTGGACAAACTCTGTTGGAATGAAGATTAGTTTTGTGTGATGTGTGCATTATTTGGCCTTTGATTTGAACCTGTATGAAGTTACACACGTGCACATGCTGCAGTAGCTTTAGCAGTGCAACCTTGGACAGAGCAAGTTGTCACAACAATGGCAAAAAAGCTCTAGTGAAAATTGGGAAAAGAACGATCAGCTTTCCCTGCCTGTCATTTTTGTTTTACATCTGATCCCTCAGCAGCCTGGAGCTGTGGAGTCCATTCAGGAGCACACACCTGCCATTCAGACTGGCTGGTGTGTCACAGTCACTGTGCAGGGAATGCAAATAAATCCTGTGGGCCAAGAGAGTGGCAGGGGAGTCACCCCCACAGGGACAGACCAGCCTGGAACTCCCAGCACAACACTCTGATCCTAAAGCAACTGCCAGTTATATCCTACAGCAATGTCTTTATGATAAATTAACTTCAGTATCCAGGTTCTTGCAAGGGCTCTTTGTCATAAAGATCTAAGGAGTATTAAATAATCAAACTCTGTATAGTTGTTTAGTTTGGGATTTTTGTTTTCTTTAGACAGACCTTCAACAACCAGATCACCACATCAACTTCCACATCAGCCTCCAGTACCGCCCCAGCGACCTGGCCCGGCCCCAGGACCAGCCTCATTTGGGGGAAGAAGTGCCACTGTACGTTCCTTTCTTAATATCTCACCTGCTTCCTATGCCGGTACCTTCTTCGAAGTCCAGGTGTAATGCCATTTTTATTCAGCTAGTGTATGTAGAGGAAGAATTTCAGCCATCAGAGTAGATTTGAACTCTGTTACAGGGTGGCCATTGTTCAAGGAACAATTAAATTTCATGGGAGAAATATATTGAATTATTTCATATTACTTCATTGTTTCTTATGCTGGAAATATACACTTACTTGTGAATGCCTCTCCCACATAAATTATATATTTGTAAGAGATGCTTCTCTTTTTTGAAAAAAAAGGTTACATTTTTCCAAGCTGTATTTTCTAGCAGTTGTCCAATTGAACTGAGACCACACAGAAGTGTAAGAGATTGTATAATCAGAACATTGATGACCAAGATTTGATTCCTTTTTTTCCCCCTGCTGTGAATACTTCAAAACTGAAAGCTCTTGTGCTGTTGACAGCTGGCATTATAGGTTCAGTGTTTGCCAGAGTAGATGTACTCTAAACCTACCAATGAATACACAAGTAAAGGTTCAGGCTGTGATAGAAGGAGTTTTGGTCTGGTGTGGTATCACAGAGGTACAACAGCGTTGTTGAAGCTCCTGTTTCTTTCCTTTGACAACACACCCCCTCCCTGAAGAGACATCCCACTGGAGTGTTGGGAGACACAGCAGATGGAGGCAATTCTGCATCCAGCAAACACCAGTGCATGTAGGTTGTGCTGCAGGAGGGTCCGTGGCTCCTGTGCAAACACCAGTGCATGTAGGGCATGCTGCAGGAGGTCCATGGCTCCTGTCCAAGCACCAGTGCATGTAGGGCACGCTGCAGGAGGGTCCGTGGCTCCTGTCCAAACACCAGTGCATGTAGGGCATGCTGCAGGAGGTCCATGGCTCCTGTCCTTCCTGCAGTGAGCAGAGCTGGTCCTTGTGCTGTACCACACAAAGGCTGGCAGATGTGTGTGGTGGGGTTAAACTAAAACAGAAATGTGAAGACACATTTTAACCACTTGTTAAATATTGGTTTTAGCTGCCAGCTTTCCCTCCTCCACCAAGCAACGACTTGAGCAGAGACAGAAACATGAAGCCTTTGAAACGTGAGTGCAGCTGGTGTTCTCTTTGTAAAGCTTTTCCCACAGACTGTGCAGCACTTCACTTCTTCCTCTTTTTCCTCAGTTCCACTCTTCTACTACTCATACAGGAGTCTCACTTGTCATTTTAATAAGTAACACCAATTCTAATCTATGCAAAATAAAGATATATTGACATATACCAGAAAATCATCTTACACGCTTGTTGTGTTTAGCCCCAGCTCCTTCTATAGACAGAAGCACAAAACCCCCCCTGGATCGCCTTGCTCCCCCATACGAAAGAGAAAGCCCAGGATCAGGTCAGTATTTGCTTACATCAATATCACTGGGGTTGCTTTAATTGCAGAAAATCATCAGTTTGTATATAATTAATGCAAAAGAACAGGGCTCAACCAAATGTAATCAAGGTGATCTGTTTGGGAATAAATGGTGTGGGCAGAACTTATAAAGTGGGAGAGAAACTTCATCTAGAAAACAACAGCCCTGGGTCAGACAGGTGGACAGAGAGACATTATGAGAACCCTGTGCAATAGAAGTTTGATATACACTGAAGTGATTGAACAAGGAAATATTTAGTAGGCTAAAGGAGGAAATCACCTTTGGTTACAAAGGTAACAAAACTGCACAGACTGCTGTATGTAATGTGGCAACAGACTTAAAAGAAGGCTGAGAACTAATAAGACACAGAAAAAAATGGCATTTCCTTCAGACCTGAAAACCACATTATATACAGAGCATCTACAGATATGACTATATAATTTTATTTATTATCTAAACTCTTATCTGTTATATAATGGCAAAAAAGTACCCAGTAGTTCAAAGCTGAACCTTAGATAATATGATGGCGACACATGCCGTGTTGAAAATGTTTAAATTTCCCTTTAATAAGAGATATTGCAATTTTGCCATCATTTACAAAGACAAAATATTTTTCTGGCTTACATCTCAGGAGGCTGAGTGCTTCAACCTGCAAGATTAACTTTCAGTTATATTCAAAAGTCATTTATTTCATAGGAAGTTTTATTAATTTACTTCCATTTTTTCTAAATGTAAGCTTTTGCTATTTTCAGGGAAGAAGCCAGGCATTCCTGAAAAGGTAAATTATTTTTGGTGATTATTGATGGCTTTTGCCTATTTTGATACACTCTCACATTCTCTTAACTATTCCTTGTTGTTTTACAGCCTCTGGTTTCACAGCTAAGGTAAGAGTTTGTCCTCTGCAAATTATCCTCTGCCAGTATTACCCAGTTATTTCTTATTAAGCAGGTTTTTGCCTTTATTTCACCATCTTGCTCCTGCTTTAGATCCCTGGGAGAGCAGTTAGCAATGATGCCAAAACCTCCTGTCCCACCAAGTGACAGATATGAAAGAGGCAATCCACCTCCTCTAAGGAAGCAAAACCCTGGAAAGTAAGTGCTCATTTAATTGAAGTTCAGTAAAGGAGAAATTAAAGCTAACAAAAACATGGACAAGCAGCAGAGGATGGTCTGATTTACTGGTTCTGCCTGACAGCAGGGCCTGGGGATATCAGAGTTTTGGTTTATGAATAGGCACAGGATGTGTTCTAAGCTGCGGAAAGGTGTGAATGCAGAAAAAACTCTCTCCAGTCGTATCTGAAAGAGCCATTACGTGGGGCATGACTCACTTCCAGGTTGTACAAAGACGTATATAATCCATGGTTTTTCCACCAGATCAAATTCTTGCTCTAGGGAACATTCTTACATGAGTTCTGTTGCTGTTGTTTTAGGATGTTTGAAAAGGAAAGCTTTACTTTCGTCTCATTGATTCTATTAGCCTGCAAAACTCCTTCTTAATAGCCAACAGCGTTTTCTAGCAGAACTGGGTCATTCCCCAGCATTTTCTACACAACCTTGGGCCTGAACACTGACTGAATTAAAACAAGATAAATAATCAAGATGTGCTAATCAGCCAGGATAATCTATCAACGAAACAAAGCCTGATATTCTTATGATGTGCTCCAGCAGTGTTGCCAAATATTATAAATGAGTTCAAGACTTGAAGACTAATGTTTCATCATTGTACAAACTTGTTTTAAGCTCTAATCTTACAATCAATTAATCAGACATTTTCCTTGTTGATAAAAGCAAGACGGGCTAAGGACTAGAACAGTGGCTTAGATTATGCCTGAAGATGAGAATCTCAGATGTTTTTATGAGGAACAAATGTTTCAGCATCCCTTGGTCTTTAAAACTTACTAGAAATTAATGTTCTGGTTGAAAATATGGCCTAATGCACACGAAGTGAATGAGTAGTGTTCCACCTATGCTGAGTGTTTTGTTTTGTTTTAATTTCAGGCAGAGTTGGTCACCACACAGGAAAAATGAAGTAAGTGTAGTCTCAAAGCATCTATTTAAAAATATAGGGGTTACAGTTAAATTAACCTCCAGTATAAACTAATAATTCTGGAAAAGGTAAACTTGTTTCTTTTATAAATTATAAGGAATACTCAGGGATCTTTCATAGCACGTGGGGTTTTTTTAAACAGTTCTTCTATGTCAAGCTCAGTTTATTCCCTGAGAACTTTATCTTGGATAACAGGAGGAATAAGGCCAGAATTTCTTCTATGACATGTGAGAAGTGGTTTTGCTTAAAGAAGATTTGGGCTTCTGGGGATTTTTTCAGCTTAAGCTGACCTAAAAGTTTCACTTTCAGATAACTCTGAGAGTCTACACTTATTGAAGGAATAAGGAAAGTTTATATCTCCTGAGAGTTTCTAACTATTTTAGGTCAAGATGCATTATGAGACATCCCCCACACATCTTGTTTGTAAATAATAGCTGCATTTTAATTAAAAAAACTTTAAAAATTACTTGGTGCTGCATGAAGACAAAACGCCCAACATTTTAGAGGGAAGTGACAGTGTAGATATTAGAGTCCCTGTATAGTCAAAATTCACCAATGATCAAATTTTGTTTTGTAAAACATTCCCAAGAACTGTGCTATAATCTATTGCTAATTTCTTCTTTTTTGTTTTTGGCTCCCCAGGAAGAAGAAGAGAGTAAGTATTTCTACATGATTTTTCAAACTTAAAATCTTTCTTTGTCTTAGTTCCAACAAAAAGTAAAAAGGAAATGATTTCAGAATTGTTTCCTTAGAGCCATTTCCAAAGTCAGGTGGTACCTTGAAAGGCTGTAGAATTCTTATAAAGTGCCTCATGCAGATTTATACGTCAAAGCCACAAGCCCCAGGAAATCAATAGCTAATAGCTCCCTTCAGCCAGCCAGTTACCAGCCAGCAGGATTTCTTATTTTGGAGTGCATTACATTAGAGAGATTTGTGTTCTGCACACAGCATCAAGCAGCTGGAAACAGAGACCTGGTGTCTCCCAGTTGTCAGTAAACCCTGCTGGCACCAGGCTCTGTGCAAGCTTAGTCACTTTTATGAACAGAAGCAGAACTTCTTTCAAGTACCAGCAGTGTTTATAAACTACTGCAGAATGCTGATTCCTAAAATTACGTTGGTGAAGTGACTCCGTAACAGAATCAGGACATTTGGCCAGCTCTCTGTGAGTTATCACTGCCCCTAAGCCTCCACAAAGAATAAGGTTATTTTAGCTGTGCAGAGCACAGTTAACCTGTTCCACTCTTACTGCTAGTTCAGGTCTGAGGACACTGCAGAAAGAAAATGTTTTATTTCAAGCTGGGAGAAATCTCAGAAAGATGTTCAAAAAGGTGACCTCAAACCTGCTATTTAGAAGGAACGTGACAGAAAACATGTACCACCTTCAGCTCTGCTGCAGTTAAGGTACCTGAATTGTGGCTTATCCAAACAGAAGTTAGAAAATGTAAATGGTGCTCAAGCCTGTCTCCCAGTTTATTTTTAATTTTAATACCTACTTTTAAGTTCTCAGCTGACCATATGAGTTTACAATCTGTAACTAACACACCAAGGAGTGTTTATTGCATTATGTTTAGCTAATTAAACAGCAGTAAGGTGACAGAATTTCTTCATTCTACTTCATTTAAGAATGTCTCACATAAGATTTAAGTTTCCTTCTCTCCCTCTCCACAGCTGTCCCCCAAAGACCAGTGCCACAGCTGTCCTTGCCCCCATACAGCTCCAACGCATTCCCACCCAAATCTGCCAAGCCTCCGCCTAAGCCAGGATCCAACAGTATTCCTGCTGCAGAAAGGTTTGTTTCACCATGATTGGTCATTCCTTTTGAATCTCCATCTCTTGGCAGTTTAGCAAGTATCAGCATGTGCGTGGCTGCAGGGTTCTCAGGCACACGAGGTAACCACGTGGAGTAGTTCATTACTCAGACTCTGCCCTTGCCTCTACAAAATGCTGATTAGTGCTGTTCCCACCATCCAGGAGAATCCTTCACAGAACTGAAGCTCTGTGTCAGTGGAGCAGAGAGGGTACATCAGGCAACCAAGAAAAAACCATGAATCTCTCTGTTTTATGGCAAGGAAGTGTTTTAGACCCTACATGGTACAAAGCTTCCATTCTTGAGACATCTCTCCCGTTGCCACAAGAATGCCAAGTCCTTTTGGGAAGGGATCATCTCCTACAAAACTAGGCAGGATGTAGGACTGAGGGGTCCTGCTCACTCCAGGAGCTGAAGTGTTAGAGCTGCAACTACTCACACTTCAAAACTAAAAACCCACAATTGCAGTTGTATGGAGTTGAATCTGAAAGAATTTCACCTCCCTTTTACTAAATTTTACTCTAGTGGTTGATAATTCCTATTTAAAATTGTGAACCTTGCTGCAATTTTTTCCCAGCTTCAACTTAAAAATATTTGATTGTTATGCCTTCATTTGCTAAACAGAAGAGCCCCTAATTAATTTTGATTTCTGATGTAGCATGCAACAAACTTAGATTTTGATAAGTTAGAGTGGGGTCCTTGAGTCCATATGTGATGCCCATTTTCTAATCTCGGTATTCTTTTAATGGCTCTTTGATGAATTCCTCACATTTACCATCATTCTCTGGAACTGCTGACACCCAAGCAAAACAAATATTGCAGTAGCAATAGCAAGGGCATATGCAAATCGAACTATTCCTATGATGAACATTTCTGCTTATATTCAAAGAGCATTGCCAAATTTTGCTGTAGCAGGAGCCCCCAGTTTGACTGATTCTCTCCCATAAATCAAGTCATGATAGGGCGTTTTTGTTCTGCAAACAAAATTAGAGTGTTTATCTCAGAGCCTTTTCAACAGCTCATTTAAGCAGAAGAGAAATATGAACAGTAAAGGAGAGGAGTGCAGGCCATTTGTTCTCAATTAAGTGAAGAAACAAAAAATGATAACAAAAATTGAAGAGTGGGACTCCATTTTGAGCAGTTTTGGATGTGGGTTGAGGTTGGCAGAGATCTCTGGATGTCTTCTGGTCCAACCCCCTACCCAAGCAAGGTCACCTTGAACACGCTGCCTGGTGCCATGTCCAGATGGCATTTGAATGTTTCCAAGGAAAGAGAAAGATCCCACCACATTCTTAGCAACCTGCTCCGGTGCTTGGTTGCCCTCACATTAAAAAATGTGTCCTGATGTTCAGAGGGAACCTCTGAGTTTCAGTTTGTTCTCCCTGCCTCTGGTCTTGTCACCGGGCACCAGTGAAAAGAGCCTGGCTCTCCCGTCAGGTATTTAAGTGCTCTAAAACGATCCCTCCTGAGCCTTGTCAGCTTCCCAGCTTCCTCAGCCTCTCCTCATGTGGGAGATGCCCCAGTGGCCCTTCCCAGCTTGCAACATTAATGTGAAACTTCATTTTTATCAACAATGTTACAGAAACTGCAAGAAAAATAACTCTATAAGTGGAACCCCACAGCGAGCAGTGTCTAGCGAGCTGCTCCCTGTGCTTCCTGCTCTGGGGGAAGGACGGGGTCATTCCCTGGGAAAACTCAACAAGCTGAAGTACTTCACATTGGTCCTGGTACAGGAGTCTTGGTGGCCTTCACTGATTACCTCATTCCCGGATACTGAGCTCCAGGTGAACGTAAAGGTGGATCCACTTACACAAAAAGAAGGAAAAGAAAACAAAAAGAAGGAAAGAGAAGGCTCTCCTCACCCTGCACAGCTCTCAAGGGGCTCTCACACTCTGTAAAACAGGCGCAAAGTCCAGATCAGGTCATCGGAGCACAGAAATGTTGTAGAGAAATGTTGTATTTATACTGACTACTCTTTTTTTTTAAATAGTGCTAGAAACCTGTCTACAACTGGCTCACTACCACCACGCTTCCATCCAGGTTTGTATCCTGCATTCTTACATTTTTTCCTTTTTTAAGTGAATGAAAGTTGAAGGGTAGTTCCAGTACAGTCAATGTAATAGTTTTTTTTCTATGGATGTTTCTTCTTGGACTGTGAACGGAAAACTATCAAGTTCCTGAAAGGCATCTTGTGTACCTTCCTTAGTCCGAATCAAAGATTTTGGGCTTTTTTATCCCCATGCAGTTTGGGCTTCCTGCCTAGTTAAACCAGTGTCAAAACTTGATATAACTATCCTTTTCTGCACAACACTGAGAGCTGAGCTATGCAAATCACTGTGGTATGCTCATACCCCCCAAAAAGGTTAGCAAATGCTTTTTATGTGAAATATGCTCCATATTTATCTTGTAAGAAAAAAAATAAAGAAAACTTAGACATCAATTGCTTTACAAGTAATTTTTTGCATATGGTAACAGCTGTCAATGTCCTACAGTGACATTTTTTACTTTCTAATTGCTGAGAAGGCAAGAATTGCAAAGAGACAATATTACTTGTGTCTCTAAAGAAACCAAGTTGCTCTCAAGTGAATAACTGTGGTACAGAAACTGATAAAATGTCACCTCTATTTCAAGTTCATCTGTTCTTATGGAAATATGAACTGCAAGAGCTCAGTTAAAGCCCCTGTGCACCAAGGATGAAATTATGTAAAGAACCTGGTTCTCACAGAGAAGCCTAAATCTGATTTCAAATCAATTCCAAATGTCTCAGTAGCAGGGCAATACAAATACTTCATGCTTCATAAAATCAAGATCCTACACCCTAGGTGCAGAGATAAAGTTATTTTCCTGGTTTTAGCATTGTTTTTCTACTTTTGTATCTTTGAAGGCAGCAACAGCAGATCTCCTTCAAGAGGCCCAGGTGACATGAGACCTCCTCTGCCAATTCCTAGCAGACAGAATGTTCACCAGACAAACATGGAGGAAGATGAGGTACAAAACATGAACCACAGCGGTAACGACAGCAAATTTTCTGATTGTGAGAGAGAACATCTTTCAAAGTTGTTTTTCTAGTCAGGAGTCACTGTCAGGACGCTACCGAGTGCTTTCAGTTTCCTTTTCTGTGTCAAACTGTAGTGCCTTATTTTGTCCTCACCAAGAAAAACAACAACTGATAAACCCCAATAGAACAAAATAAGAAAAGCACTCGGTTGCTGGATTACTTGTTTTGCACAACTGCCTTCAAGTAGCATTAGATTTTCAGTTCTCCTTCCACAAAACTTGGATGAGTTAAGGACTCATTCTTTTAAGTGAATTTTTACTTCACATTTCCTTAAATAAAACAAATTTAGAGCAAACCATTTGTGGTGATAACACGGCTGGGCAGCCATACACAGTATGTTCACAGGAAGTCTGCATTATTGTCTCAGATGATGGTTAAAACACAACCAGACAAACGAAGGCAAAGGATGCCTTTGTGCCTAGTGTCCAGGTAGACAAAAGAGAACATGCCACTTAAAATATTTTACTGAAAATATTTGGAAATATCTGTTTTCTTATCTTACTTGCAGATGCATTATAGCTAGATCCGTAATATTTTCGAATTTATCAAAGAGAGCAGATAATTGAAAACAATTTAGCACCACTTTCCAGGAGCAGGATCACTTATAAGCAGTATGATCCTTGACACCCACACCCTCAGAGATTCTGCACATAGACCCAAATATCCCTCACAGTGAGATTTTCCTCTACTTATCTGCACGTTGCCATTCCCTGGCAGCTGACTTTGTCCTTGTGCTGTCCCCCAGCCCCAGGGCTCTCTGAGGGATGAGTGGTACGTGGCTTTCGTCAGCCGGCCCGAGGCAGAGGCAGCGCTCCGCAAGATAAACAAGGTACCTGCAAAGGGCTGGGCATCCCATCCTCTTCTAGGCCATGGAGACCAGCAAAATGAAGTACAGGTTCAAACAAAGCTTATCTGTGCATGTGGAAACAAATTAAAATCGTAAAGATAAATAGAATTATGTCCCGTTGCTGTGGGAGTTGTGGTTGCTCTGTGCTGCCTCACAGCACATGCCGTGAGCTGAAGGTGGCATGGGCACCACTCCAGTGACTTGTACTAAAGTCCAGCTTACGAGGTCCCATTCAGTGCCTTTAAGAAAGGGATTTCGGTGGAAGACTTGTCAAAATAGATCTGAAATTAAGAAAAGCAGAGAGAGTGATACAGTATCAATGCCTTTACCTAAATTACACAGACAATGTCATTATTTTAAGCTGTCTATAAATACATCACGTAGGAAACGTGATGGGCACTTAGCAGAAATGAACTTCTCTTCTGATTAAAGTGATGTGAGATTTGGTCTTGGATATTTTACTTCCTCCTTTAATGGAATCTGTCCCTCATATGACACCATTCCTACCTTCCCTTAGAATCTGCTTTTGTAACAGAGGAAAATTTTAAGTAGCAAACTGAAAGACAACACATTTGTCAAATGACCTAAATGCTTTAATAGTTTCTCTTATCAGAAAGGAAAAAGATTTCAGAAAGAAAAAACACTTAAAAGCATGAGTGCTGTAGGTAAGGTTCAAACCCAGAAGTGTCTGCTGTTTGTCATCTTTCATTTTTTCATGTTTCAGGATGGAACTTTCCTGGTGAGAGACAGCTCACGAAAAACTGTTACTCACCCATATGTACTGATGGTGCTGTACAGAGGTAAAGTGTACAACATCCAGATCCGGTACCAGGAGCAGGATCACTTATACTTGTTAGGAACCAGCTTAAAAGGAAAAGAGGTACTATGTGTTTTTCACATTACTTCTCTTCATTGTAAGGCATCTCCTGCCTCATTCCTAAGTGCCAGGTGACTGTTCTCCTGGACTGGAATTCTGCTCATTGTCTTAGAGTTATTCATGGGAGAGTGTTGTTATTGCTGGAAGTAGAATCAGGTTGTGCTGTTTGCACTCAGGGAATGAAGGGGTGGCCCTAGAACACAGCCATTAGAAATCCATGTGCCTGGTTAGGGAATGCTTGTTTCCCACTGAGGTACCAGCTAAGGGAAATGCAGAGCTGAGAGCTAATCCATACCTGCCAAGTTACAGCTTTGCTCCCAGGCTGGTGGCCCAGCCCCAGCCAGCAGGACTGTGTGGATTTGCTGGCACCAGGCAGACTGGTCAGCACACTCCTGGCAGTTCTGATCAAGACAGAACCCCCTGAACTGATCAGCCAACTCTCAACTCTCAAGTACAGTCATCACATCAGGCAGATTGACAACATCATGTATTAAGCAGACCAAGACTGTATATATTAATTATACAACATTGCAGCAGATTGTACACAGAGTTACTGAGCTACAGATCATGGCAGGAGTGAGAACAGTTGATCTGATGGTATTTACTGGACCTTATATATATTTTTATAATACTGATAAATATTAAAATTTTTTTAAAAACCTTTTGTTTCTACTGGTTACTAATAATTCTGACATTTTGCCCTCAGCCTTCTCATTTTTCCCATCCCACAGGAATTTTCTTCTGTAGCAGATATCATTGACCACTTCCAAAGAACACCCCTTCTTCTGATTGATGGAAAAGACAGAGGTTCAAGAAACCAGTGCATGTTAAAATACGCTGCAGGACATATTTAAATGAAACCTTAGAGAAGATCACATATGGTACTGAAGCCTACTGAAGTTTGTAAACTTCAAGATACTTCCCTTTCCAGCAAACTAAAATCATGAAATCATTAAAATTCATAATTTCAAAGAAAAAGGACTATGTTATTTTTAAATTATGCCTTAAATACGGTACTCCATAAATATAATTTTCCTACAAAGTGTTACTGTCCATTAATCATACAGCCCCTGAGAATTTTTTATCTTCCAAGATATGTATATTCTCTTGAAATTATTTCCACACCAAATTTGATGAACCATAAATAAATATCAGTACAAGTCTCTGCTTTCACAGGAGCTCTTTTTTTGGATCAGAATTGCAGAAGCAGTTTTGTTATTTGAAGTGATACTGAGTAGGCCCAAACATTGTCAAAGCTGAGGAGTGGACAAAAGACAATAAAAGCCAATTTTTTCCCCAATAACTCTAACTATGCTCACTTCTATGAAAAGACTGAGAACAACCCAGATCTGAAAGACACACGGGTTTCAGTGGCACCAAAACCCTCCAGCCCTGGCAGTGCAGGTGCCTGTGAGGCTCTGGGTCTGGGTTATTCAGCTGGGAAACTCTTTGTTCACACTTCTCCAGGAAAACACCACACTGACACACAGCATGTCCTCTCTGCCGTGCCACTGAGGATTCCCACCACACTGACACACAGCATGCCCTCTCTGCCGTGCCACTGAGGATTCCCACCACACTGACACACAGCATGTCCTCTCTGCCGTGCCACTGAGGATTCCATGCCTCAGCCCACAGCTGGAATTTTGTGTCTCCTAGAATTTTCTAACCTCACTCAGAAAGAAGCTTTTCTCCACACAAACCTCTCTTCAGCTGTGTCTGTCTGACTGAATCAAGCAGCAACATTTTTTTACAGGGAGCACATGAACAAAACTATCATCATAGTTCTGAACTGGCAGAACCCCCCCACATCTCTTAGAAAGCACACACAGTCAGGCCAAACTTAGTTCATCTTGCACAACTGCTTTCTGTTTTACTGTATTTTTAAAAGAAAAACAGAGACATTTTCAGTTCAAGGATAAGTTGCAGCTGAGGACCACTGAAGCATCCTGTATCAAGAGTTTTTCCCTCACCTTTGTTAAGTGGGATTTATCCAACTCATTGCCTTGGGTTTCAATTATCTTTGTGTTCTGACAAGACCTTGGTTTGATAATTATGACAGACTTTGCCAGACTTTTTCTCCTTTAAAGCCATTTGTGTCTATATCAGTTAAAACACTGGAACCAAAATTCAAGGTAGAAAATACCTTCCATACAATCTGCAAAGCTTCCCAGGTAACATAATCAGGTTTCATAAACAGTTTTACTTATAGAGGTGTATTTTGTAAATGTTCCTTTCTAAGATGTTTAGCTCAGAGCTGGAATTCAAAGTTAGCAAAGTTCGTTTCCATGCAACTATGAGTCCAAAAATAAAGATAATAAAATAAAATTTCAAAAATTTTAAAAATAAAATTTCAAAAATTCTTCAGCTGACAAAAGCTGCTTCTAGCCCAATATTTTTAAAAACTCACTACCAATCTGGTGAAAGAAAAGTCAGTTTTAATCTACCTTTTTCAAAAAATGTTAAAATTGAGAACAACATCCCCCATATCACCACTAACTCTTGTAAGCTGTAATTCTATTCCATTGCCCTGCCTTGACAAATCTGACAATGCAGAAACACCTCCTATGGAATTGTGTTTTATTAATTTTAAATCATCTCACCAGTGAAAGAGAAATAAAATATAAACCAGCATAACAAATTCTAACACTGCATATTTTTGAAAGTAGAATAAATCTCCATTTGATTATTCAGACAAATATATTTGGTGTAAGAATAAAAAACATCTCAACATTCAAACATGTCCACAAATAAATATGATTGAATCTGCATTGTAATGAACTACATGAAACTAGTGGCTGTGCAAATTTTGGGCCAAGAAGATTCCAGGATAGAGTATTTAAGCCACAAACTCCTCTCTATTTTTGGAACTGGTTGCATTAGAGAGTCATTACAGAAACTGGAATGAAAAGTATTTTTGGTTTTCCAGAAGTAATCTGCTCTTTGACCCCTTCCTCAGCAACATTTTTCAGACGAGGAGGGCAGCTCAAAACACAAGTTGCAGTTCCTCCTTCACTGGCAGTTTCCTGTCCTGTTTCCCCGAGCACAACTGAGATAAGAGAGCAATGACTTGAAGTAAATTTCAGATCTTTTGCTACTGTTCCAACACGTTTTTGTTTAAAAGGAGAAAACCACGTGAAAAACTTCATGCTCAGTTTCCTGACCTTTTTAATTAATTACATCAATCTTTCCGGTCCTAATGGGCTTAATTTGGGAAATGTGGGTTGAAAAACCCCTCTCAGAACCAAAAACCTACTTTTTTTTTTTTCCATTCCACATGTTTAGCTTAAAACAAAAATAGTCTAACTGCAGGAAACCATGCTATCATTGTACAGTTCAAACTTAATTAAAAGAAAGAAGATGAAGAAGAAAGAAGAAGGAGAAGAAGCAGCTTCAGCAGTATTAATAGAAGACAATACATGAAAATGGATGTTATTTAATCTGTCAAACTCCAAGTCTTCTCTTCAGCTTCTCTTAAATCTTTGGCCTTCACAGGATGGTTGAAATTCAAAATAAGGTCACAAAGCAGTAGCTGGCTTTCCACTGAAAGACAAAGGGCAGTGCATCAGCATGGTATTTATTGAATGGCAGCGAATGGTAATCTACACACAGCATTGTTTTAGTGGTCATCTATCAGCTCATTCCAAAGGTTGAAGGGTTGCCTTGTTCCTCTTACTTCCAGATGGCTAAATTCAGTTTGGTGTTAGCATATCAGTAATATTTGCATTAGGAGACTCTCAGTGTTCCTACAAAGGAATGACTCTGAGCACCTAACAGGTGTTTCCCATGGTTAACTGACACGATTCCATTGCTCTGTAACTGCTGTTCCATTCATTTTTCAGAACACAAGAGCAAATCTATTGCTTCATTACTTTAAAACCCAGTTGCCTGACGTAGAAAACCAGGCCATTCACAACTGCACACTCATAGAACAATGTCTTCAACAGCTTTTTGTTTAATTGGATGGTGAAGTCAGAATTACCATTTATTTTCTTCAACTCATTGGACATCGTGCCCACATTTTTAATCGCAGCCTCAAGGTTAAACTGCCCGTCAGAATTTTTGATCACCTGTATGAAATAGGAACAAAACATGACTGGCAGGGTATATGTGATTCACAAACTCATCGATCCAGATAATCATAATGATCATGAAATTTTTTTCTTTCATTTTCTTAAATAATATTTTAACTAAAACTTCCCTCAGTTTATAATTATCCACTTGGACATGCCAAATCACATCCATGGAAGGCAAGTACTAAACACTCTGGGTTGGGGTGTTTTTATGTCACTTTTTTCTTATACAAACAACAGCAATGAAATTAATCATGTCTACAGTTTCCTCTTCTCGTCACTGTTTCGTGTTGGTTTTCGACCAACCTTTTCCCACAGAATGGAAAATTAATCGGGAATAATCATTCAGCCACAAGATGGAGCTACAGTGACAGTGAAGTGAAGAACACACCTGGTCACTATTAGCACTGCGTGTTAATGAACCTGCCAACACATGCCCAGAAACATTTGTAATTAGTTTATAATCAACATCTTCTTGTCTACTTTAGAAAACATATTCCCTGCCTTTAACATTTAATTAAAAACCAATCAAAATCTAGAGAAAATTAAGACTAGAAACTGTTTGAAATGAAGTATTATTTCAATTTTCAAATGTATACTATACTCCTTTTTAAGAATTTCTTTTCCTTATGAAAAATTTCAAAGAAAAGTGCACATAGCACAATTTCTGGCCTAGTTATACGGTCTCTGCTTATCATTCAGAAATTCTAAAACTAAAATCTGGAAAAACTCTGGGTGATTCATAAATAATGTTCCTTATGTAGAAAACCTCAGCACATTAAGAAGTGTGACCAAAAAAAATTAACATACATTTAACACAGATTCTTTGTCCAAATCTCTTTTCCCTTCAGTCAGTGGCTTTATGTTGAGTTCATCAGTCAGGGACAAGGATCCTAAAAAGACAACCCCCAAATTATTAAAGATGAGTATGTATTAAATACATAAATGTATATATCTCACATAAAATATAGCATTAAAAATATAAAAACTAGACCTTATTTTTATTAGTGTTATTTGAAAATAGTGTCTAAGAGGTCAAACAGTTGCAATTCTTCTTGAGGGAGAATCAAAAGCTTGGATTTTATTTATTTTACTTTCTTTTAGCAACAGGGTTGCAGAATTTTTTCAGGAGTTCAATGTGGAATTACGAACAGTGAATAAATGTATGTGTAATGGTGATGAAGAATTCCTCAAACACATTCCTGTATTTTTTCAATTGAAAACTTTCTGAGAGATCTAAAAAGGCATTGCAATGGTTTTCTAACATCAATTTATGGAAGGAAAATCTAAAGCACACACAAAAAAATTCAAGTGTTGATCGTCTGGTGTGGTGCCTCTCCCCACACCGCCCCCCCACCCTTCTGCCCAGGCCACACCCTGATCTGAGGCTCTTTAAGAGACCTTCAAACACTCTTTTGGCACTGTTTGCTGGTCAGTAACAGAGCTGAGATTAAATACCAGATCCCTGGGCTTGCTCCTCCCCCATTCTTCCTGCTTGTCTCTCTTTACACGTCAGGACACTTTCGGGCAAGTTGAAGTGTGTGACAGTCACTGGAAAGCTGTTTCAACATAAAAAAGGGGGTTAAAAAAGGGGAGTGGGTTATTTCACCCTGGGATGTTTTCAGAAGGGGTGCAATGACATGAGGAAGAGGGTGCTCAGCTCTAGGGCAGACAGTCAGTGTGTCCCCCTTTGAGCGCCCTCCAAAAAGGCTCTCAGTGAGGGCACAGCTCCCTCGGGCTCCTGTGGGTCACTGCCCTGCACAGGGTGAAGCCCCTCACAGGAGACAGCCCTCCAAAACTTCTTCGACATGAGCTGTAAAATGGTTTATGTTGGAAGGCACCATGGAGGTAATTGGTCCCAAGCCCCTGCCGTGGGCAGGAAACACCTTCCACTAGACCAGGTTGCTTCAAGCCCTGTCCAGCCTGGCCTGGAACACTTGCAGGTGCTGGTGGGGACTGCAGGCAGCAGGAACACAGCTCTTTCCCCCAGCAGTGGGGACACTGCTGCTAACACAGCCAAGATGAGCTGGTCCCTCACTGCCAGCAGCCCCCCCAACAGGAGGATGTGCAGACCCCCCCCCCAACATGGGCAGCCCTGGGCCTCCTGCTTCTCTCAGCAAGGAAAGCCCCCCGGTGTGTCCCTCTTCCAGGTCATGAGAGGTCAGTGGGCTGCAAGAGTCCTGGGGGAGTCACAATTTTAGGAGTGGGTGGTAAAAAGTAACTGCAAATGCTGCAAGAGCTGAAGAAGAAATGGAGAAGAGAGGACTGAGGTGTCAACAAGGGGTGGTGAATGCTGAATGAATTTCCTGTTGTTCTATGAGGCCCTGCCCGTGGAGAGCTTATTGCATGTTGCAGCAACTAATTTATAAACAGATAGTTCTTTGTCATCAGTTTAAATTCACATGGAGTAGAGTAAGTTATAGTATTTGAGCAAAGCTTAATAATGAACCTAAATTCAAGGAAGCCAAGAGAGACACTTCACTGGACAGATTTATCCATTTAGACTGTGCTCAGTGTTAATTTAGCAGTGAACACTTTCCTCAGATGCACATACCTGACTTGAGTTGGAATCAACAGAACCTCCTAACTAATGACCTGGGCTTGGGAACTGCTCGTTTCTTCCCCAGTGTGTGCTCGTAGTACTTAAAGCCAGGGACACCAAGCAGAGGAATGGCTGTCAGCACTTTTCTTTAATTTACTGGAACCACTTTTCCTGCTGCTCAGCATTCATCTATATTTTGAACTTGCTGTTTGGCACCAGTGGAAAAGGAATAACCAGTACCTCAGAGGAGAGTGGAATTACTTGGATGTGCAGTAGAGAACAGATGGACAGGGTGTGCCTGGGATGTGCTTTCATGATATTTCTTCTTTAAAATAAAGCATTCTAAATGTATTGGTTTGTGACTGCGGGGGAAGCTGAATTGCAACTCAGAACAGCATTTTCTGGTCTGGCACAATTAAACTGTGATTCAAAGAGAAAACATGATATGCTGCTTACATTGTGGGGCTTTCTGGAGATAAGAAATGCAGAGCAGGAAACCCTTCACACATGCACTAATTCCTGTACTAGAGTCTTTCAGTTTACAACCTCTTGCCAGCACCCCAGGGCAAACAAGTTAGCTGTGCCCTTCCTGTGGGCCTCTAAGGAAAAAGTCCAGCTGAAGCTGCTGATTTTGCTGGTAGAATACAAAATATAGCTGTGTACAAATGAACGTGCAAGGTGGCTTTATATATCTTCTATATACAAAAGAACCTACAAAAGTTTATATAAATATAGATACAAAAAAGCAAAATGGTATCCTAGCAAGGTCCTGAAAATATTTGTGTCAGTAGATGGAGCAGTTATTTGCTTCACTAACCTGTAAAGCAGAATGCTTCAACTGATAAACCCCTGTTTCTGTCAGTTTACTTTCTACATTTGGATGTTTTTTCCACATCCTATAAATAATCATTCACATCACACCTAAACTCTTCTGTAAACTAACAGTAGAAGGAAAAATAGGATATTGTAGTGACCAGAACAATTAGATTCAAAATATGGACAATAAACTGAGTTGCCAGAACTAATTGGACAAACCAAATAGAGTGGTTCTTTAAGGCAGGGCCTTCCTACAAATAATCTTCAACAGTGTGAGATATTAACCAGCGAGGTGACCAACAGTGCAGGAGATTGACTGTACATGGCATTTTTTTAGGAAGGAAAAAAGAGAGTAAGAGTTATTTAATTTCTACACTCAAACTTACTTGGAACTGAAACACTTTCAGGATTTTCTTTATGAGGCAATATTTCAAACTGAAACACTGAAATTACAGGTTTAAATTATTAAGTTACACCTCTATGAGGAGCGTTCTCGTAGGTGTTGCTAGCAATTTCACATCAGCATTTCGGTTTATGAGCTGCAGCTTGCTCTTTGCCTGAAGTAAACCCACAGGTTTATGTGCACAGGCACCCAGAGCTGAAGCTGGCTGCACCTCTCTTTAATCACGGGCTGCTCTGGCTGCGTGGGGGACTTTAACACACAAAACCCCTCTGGCCCCGGAGGCTTTCGGACAACACATTCGGTTATGGCAGGTGAAGCTGTTCAGACACTTCTATGAATCCCTGATAAAGACAGAATTACGGCCAAACCGGTTGTCTAAGGAGGGGAAAAGATCAGGAAGACTAGAAATACATTTTACGATGAAGAATTAGGGTTATGATGTGAATCAGCAAGCACTGCAGGCAGCTGAAACAGGCAGATCACTCTACAGAGCTGCCTTCCTCACCTCTGCAGTAAAATCACCTTGACTATAACTTCGGGCAAAATGAAACAGTTAAATACATAACCACTGGACAGCAGAGTTTGAAAACAAAGGATATACAAAATTATTTTCCTGTGCAGTCAGAGATAAAGTAGAAAGAGAGAAACCATGATCTCGTATTGTATCTCATGGTTACAAAGATGTTTTAAAGCAATTGTTCTAGTGGGGAGTAGAAAAAAAATGTATTGACTTCAAAGTCAAACAACGTTTTAGTGAGCAGCTTAATAAACATTAAGAGAGTCTGTCTTTTAAGGAAGTCATATTTATGCCACTGCAGTGACGGATGAGACATAAGGAAATCACAGAATCACCAAGGCTGAAACAGATCTTGAAGATCATCTAATCCTACCATCTACCACCACAATTACCCTTAAACCATATCCCCAAGTGCCTTATAAACTTTTACTGGAAATATTACCATTTGCTGTTACTTTGAAGGCTTTAGCTTTCATAAAAAAATTCCCTAGTGGGTCTAACAGGAGAGTTTAAAGTTTCAATGCATGTTATTAAACTTGCACATGAAAAGCTCTGACAAAAGAGAAACTGATTTTTTACCATTACCTGAGTATAAAAATTTTTAATCCAGATTGCAAGGAAAAGTCAAATAGAAACCAAACCAACACACACAAAATACCATGCAACCTTGACAAATGACAGTAATTTCTGATAAAATAATGTATTTCATGAGCTCTGGAGTACATGTCAAATTTTAAGTGATGAAAATGGGTAAATGCTGAAGGCCAAAAAAAGCCCGACCAGATCATGGTACAAAGACAGTAAAGCAAAAGCCAGACTTTGTCTTTAAAAGTTACAATCCAAGCAGTTGAGGCAAAGAGTGGCAGGTGGAAAAGGGTGCTAAGCAAATGGCCTTGCCTTAATACATGCTTGTGAAATAGGACGAGTAAACCCTGAGTTAAAATACATATTTGCGGCATAGTATAATGAGTGAAACCTGATTGCTTGAGTTTTCAGCCAGAAAACTTCAAGAAATTATGTAGGACATAATGTCACATTATGTTACATTACATAACTCATAATACCATTTTCCGAGGATGTTTTAATAATACTTGAGTAAGAAAATATTAAAACCACTAGTGTTGCACCTACAGAATGAAAACCACTGCAGCCCTTCACAGCAGAAATGTAATTTTTTTTAAACAATAAATAGCATAAGCTTATGCTTTGTAGATAGTCTGGAAGGTCTCCACTTGGTGATCTGGAAAGTTTTTTATGTGTAGTAATATGGATATAAAATATGTGTAATAGGTTCTGAACTATAGCTTTTAAGCTTTTAAGTGGTTCTTAAATGTAGTATTTAACGTAATTATATGGCCTGTTAAAGATTGGAATATTCAATAACTGAAGACAAGTGCACTTCTAATGCTAATACAGATGGAATTGTGTGCTGAAACTGCTTAGTTGGTATAAATATCTTTTGTGCAAAAATAAAGGTGTATTTCCTACAGCTCAGTCATATATAGCATTTGTGCTGCTCAGTGTTTTAGTAAAGTGAGGTAACTAGGTTCAGAGTTTTTTAAAAGATGAACAATAAATATCAATTATGTTCTGGTGGGATAATTTGGGCAATTAATCATAAATGTTATTTTTAGTGGACCTTTGGGAGAGCCACAAATATTTTTGCTTTCTTCATAGTCCATAGTCCATATATCATGGAAAGGGAGAGCTACTGGCGAAAGCTTGGCATGCAAATTCTGAGCCACTGGAATTTGGAAGCACCACTGGTCTTGCAGTGGTTTTTAAAGTGAAATTCAGATACATTCATGAGTTGAATGGAAGATATTCAAGAAGCATTTAGAAATTCCTCATGCTTTCTGGATTTCACAATAGAAGTGATTTCTGATGCTATCAAATATTTTTCCAGCTCGTGATAAAACCCATTGACACAGGGCTTGACAGCAATTGTGAACCTTGTTCACACGCATCTGTCTCGAGCCATAGAACTGTCTGCTTCTAGCTCTCAGGGACACTCACATCGACTTCTCCACATCCTTTCACACCAAACTCCATTTAAAAATATTTTGTTCATCCACCCAGGGAAAGTAACTTTACAAAGCAAGGAATTGTGTCATTATCTCCAGATTCTAAGAAACCAGTGAATCCAGTTTGCCTTTTGGAAAATGCTGAGCCCTTCTGAATGAGATGTCATTGCTTAACAGCTCTGGTTTTACAGATATTTTACCACTGCTCTTTTATCTTCCTAGATTTTCATAGCAGTAACAGCACACTGCCTGAAATGCTGCAGAGAGAAATAAGGGAGTGTGCTAATACCAGTAAGTCAAGTTTATCCTTTGCTACACTGCAAATTATCCCTTCTTCATTTAAATGAATTTAATACCATAAACTGTAATGGTTAGAAACATGATGTAGATATTACAGCTTCTATTAGCTGCTTCTATTGTAATTATTCATATTATTTTTCATTTGCCAGCTTGCATACATTACTACATGAAATGCCCTATGAACATTAGAGGTACAGAAATGAGAATTGAACAAAAGAATTGCATTCTGCTCAGGGAAATGGTATTATCATTTTGAAATTACAGGCTTGATTACTTTTATTACTTTGTCAGAAGACTTCTTTTTGATTAACTCATGAAATGGCCAGGAGGAGGCACAACAGAACATCCTGAACCAAATCCTGTCTGGGCTGTTTGAATGGGCATTTCCCTGTAATTAAGGCTTTTTTACAAATTATTAATTTCATAAATAAAGACTTCACTCTCGCAACACTGTTCATACTTTATAAATACACCTGTGTCACAAACTCCACCTAACACGTTCTCAGTATTACGGTCTCTGAAAGACGGGACTGGAGAGCAGCAGAGAGAAGCCACTAGGTGCCCTCCTTCCCGCGATCAAAGCGCGTTAGGCAAAGGAAGGGGAAAGCAGCAACGTGCTTGCCTGAAAAGGCTGGTGATTCAGCCCAAATGTGAAAATGACAAGTATCTAATAGGTGTCAGATAATTAATGCCACTGCCTTAAAAGCACGCTGTGTTAGCTTCCCACTCAGGGAGCCTGCGATCCCAGGGAGGAGGCTGTAGCAGGGGGAACGAATACAAACACACACAGAAGTTGCTCACACTCGGTACTGTCAGAGTGATTATCCCTCCCAGTGCCATCCGCAGGAGGGAATTCAGGCATATTCAAACAGCTCAGAAGGAAGCCTTTTCCCTTCTGCTGACTGCAGCGACAGCTGAGAGACAGTGACAGCTGGACCTCCTCCCACTGAAGTTCCCCAGTCTTCAGCTCCGGCTTGTGCGTTCATCTTGGGGAAAACCCGATGTTTGCGTGTCCTGGCTGTGTTTGTGTCTGCACAAACCCCACCAGGTGTGTACCTGGGTGAGCTGCCGTGCTGGACGTGCAGACATGGAAAAGCTGCATTGTGTTCTGAAACGAACAAGCAAACTGAAATGCTGGAGTTTGTTCAGACTCTTTTAGCAGAAGGGAGAACGTGCGAAATCAGTTATTTCAGCTGGAATTTAACAGCTTTTCAACTGGGAGCAAGACTGCTCTGAAATGGCTGTGACAGAAGTGAATCAGTTATTAGCTGCAATCATTTTGTGGCAGCCACTTAGCATCAAAGACCTGTCACTGTCCCTGGAGGGATTTAACAGACACACAGATGTGGCGCTTGGGGACAGGGTTTAGTGGTGGCCTTGGCAGCGCTGGGGGAATGATTTCACTTGATGGCCTTTGAAGATTTTCCTTCCTTAACAATTCTATGATTCTATGTTTTCGAAATTGGGAATCAGGCCCTTCTCCCTGTTGCTCCACCAAACTTGGTTTATAGCTGAGAAATTCAATAAAAATTAATGTCAAAATTATGGTTTTTTTCAGGGTCTGTCCTGTTCAGATAGATTTTACATTGCTTTCATTTTTTATCTAATAAGAATAAAATGTGCAATGAAACTGTACAAGAAAAAGTAACCCAAAACTCCTCAAAAAGAAAAAAATGAGAATTTGGAAGACTGTTCCAGGAACAGGTCTGACAGTTGATAATATCTCTTGTCAACTCTAAATGGGTGAAATCTTTTATGACATTACTAGATTTCTTTGGAACCACAGAGAAATAATTGTATGACAAATTAGGCACATTTAAATGCAGCAAAACGTCTGTAGTTATACATAATCCCCATTTCTGTGCATTCTGATATATTAACAGTGACATTTAACCAGAGAAATATCTCACAAACCTTTTTTATTGTGCTCATTTTTCAACAAGTTTGGAAGCCAGATAAATCATGGAGAGGGTCTATGTACTTTGCTTATCAGACTGACGCTGCAGACACACTGGAACAGCACCACAGTACAAAGAAATGGGAGGTGCTTCCCCTTCCCACAAATAACACAGGAGCTGGATTTAGTGGTAAATAAAGGAAGTCAATCCTAACATTCTCAAACTGCCTGAACAAGAAATAGCACTATATATAAATTTCACAAAGTGGAATGTGGCTGTCAAGAGTTGGTAACAGCTGACAGTGCACTTGCCTTACGAATCCGGCACCCTTTCAGTGCCCTCGCCTCTCTGTTCCCCTGCACATGATGGACCTGAGATCCCTCCAGCAGGGTGAGAAACAGATTCCAGACATCATCAGGTACAAGGTAAGGCACGTTTCCTGTGCCAGCTGCCTCTTCTGCTTTCTGTGCCCATGTCAGCTGTGTGCTGACACCAATAAACTCACAGAACATGTTTTCTGCTGGAGGCACTACACAGCTGACATCAATAAAAGGTTGAATAAAAGCTTTCTCTTCAGTTTCAAATCCACAGCTAATTAATACTTACACACTGTACCTTCTACCCTCATCATAGATAGTCAAAAATCCAGGCTGTCCTGTGCAGACTTGCATATTATATAAGTGCTTGCAATCAAAATATCCTATTCCAGCCTAGCAGATGCTTCAGTTTCCCCTCAGCAGCAGACAAAATAATTTCCTGGACTTTTATAAACTTACGTCGTGAGGCTTTCTCCCTTGACATCCCAGGTATACTTTCTGGAAGTGTGACAAAATATTTAAATAAAAGGGTGCTCTGTTTGCTGTATTTTGCAGCCAGGCAAGAGTTGCTCCCCAAAATCAGTTTACTCAGTTACAACCCTGAGCAGCAGCAGGAATGAACTCCCTGACAGGGCCAGTCAGCTTTGCTGAGAGCGCATCCCAAAAGAGTGGATGTGCCTGTGGAGCTGTGCACCCCGGACATTTGCAGGTCCAGGCACTCTGATGTGGCTGCAAGGACTGAAATTACCTGGCCAAAGTTACCCCTTTTTCTGCTTGGCTCCCACTGAAGGTGCAGAAACAACAGAGACAACATGTTTGCACAGCACCGGATTAGGCTCTGTACAAACCAAGAAAATAAAAATGGCCCATTGAAAGTGGAGCTTTGCAAGCTGATTTAACAGGTTATTTTTGTTCCTACTCTCCTCAAGAACTTGAGGAATTTGATATAGAACGGTTAGTTTAACTTTGGAGAATTCATGCACATTCACAGATAACATTACTTGACAGGTATTACACCAATTTCCTAATCCATTCACATTATTCCTCTGCACAGTCCTCAGAAGGAACGAAATAAAGCCGGATTATTTCTTAAGGCTTAATACTGCTTAATATCTCTTTTGACATGTCTGGGACATGTAAATCACTATAAATTTCCTTCCAAAGTTAAATGAGATATACTGAAATTAAGCAAAATGGAAATGGTAAAAATGTTCTGACATTAATTGCCAATTTATGCATAATAGTGCAGGTTTTTTGTTGCTGACAATTGTAAGAGATAACTTAAATAAGGAACCTATGAAATTGAAAACCTCTTTACCTGTGTAAATATTCACCTTATCTGAGTGCACTTGTCTCAATATTTTATTCACAAAACCCCTCCTGTAATTTTCATTTGAATTAATATTCCTCAAAGATATTTACTTTGAATTTACGCTCTTGCAATGGAGATAATAAGGAAAACGAGCAGCTACAACATAAACTGTTCACTGCTGGTCAGGCTCCTTGTTCATGGCTGTAATTAATCTGCAGGTTTTTGTTACAGAACTGCAGAGGTTACTGTGCCTCAGAAAGAGGCCTAGAGGGATCCCAAGGAGCTGTCTCTGAACTAAATCCATGAGAGCACAAAAATGTTTTTCAATCAGAAGTACAAAATTTTTCTTAGTGAAGATTTGAATACAACCAAGAGCTTGGCCTTGAAAGGTTAAAGTACAGTGTCATTTCAGCTACCGAACAGTAAAAATCTTTGTGTGACTCTAAAATCAAGGAAGAAAGAAAGTAGGGACAACGAGATCACAGAATAAAAGGGCTCTGCTTAGATAATTACTTTGGTCTGGTACATATCCTTTAGTAATATATGTAAGTGACTTTCATACCTTATCATCTGATCATGACTTGTGGTCTTTGGTACCTTGGTGGATACCAACAACTCATCGCTGAACTTCAGGATCATTTTGGTGTCGCTGCTCTGTGCTCATCCTGACCCCACCTTAGCACTTAAAGGAAAAAATGAGGCTCCACTGGAAGTCATGAGAACATTTATTTTCTGGAGAGATGATGACATTTTACTGCCCAAGCTTTTTATGACACCTAGGTTATATTGCTTCAGCGCCTGCTTTTTATAGCTTTCTCCTCTAGCAAGAACTTTCAGTGTAAATGTGTAAGAAATGTTTATAAAGAATCACAAAGAGAGGAATCTGGAAGTGTAAAATCCTACTCTGACTTACTTTAATCATCATATCTCACCAGAGGAACGTGCATTGTGTACTCATGACAAATCCTAGCCCCTCTTGCAAAACAACCTTTGGGGAAGCAAAAATTCATCAGCTCTCTGATACTCAGTGTTTTATAACCTACTCATTGGGTTTACTCTCAAGAAGGCCATCTTTTACCTGTTACAAGTTTGGTTCTGGTAACTGTACCACTGAAAAATGAAAGTGCCAAAAAAGATTCACAAATACCAGTATGCAGTCATTCCAAAATCAGAAGGTCAAAATACTTCACCAAAATGATTCATGAAAAGTTGCTTTATCACCTTTTTCTTAACGGTTTCTCTGACACAAAGGCCTATCAGCTGCTGAACATTACTGGGCAGCCTGGCCTCGGTCACTTTTTGAAAAAGCTGCCAGAAGCAACTTTCATGTCATTGTTCATTAACACTTTGATCACATTAGCAAGGATTTGTTGGCAACTGCTGGTGCAATAAAATACATTTTAAATGCTTTCGATGTAGAGTCTACTGTGCCTAAGCAGGTTGGCATTGCCCACTCCTGAAAGTGTTGCATGATTTACCACTTAGCCCAGGCACTCTCGTTTGATTAAATCCCTCTTTCCTTGCTGCTGGGAAGCAGAACTGGCAGCAAAGAAGCATCTTTAATATTCTGTGTAGTGCAGCTCTAGAGGTCTTTGAATACATAAGTCCAAATTTTGGTTTAAAAGCTCCCTAAATTTGATTTTACTTGGCTGCAAATAGGCAACCTAAAAATGAGCAAGTAAAATATTACAGCTGATGCAGAAAATATTTAATTCCCACCTACCAATGTACTTCAGTCTAAGGTGAAGCTCGATTGTGAGTCACTGCAGCATTCCCAGCTCATCTCTACAGAGCTGCCAGATTAATGAGTCTGTCACGGGTAACCCAGGGCCTGCGGGACACAGCAGCTGGGAAGAGACATAAAGTCACTTTAAATAAAGCTCTGCACACCTGTCAGATAGTTAAATTTTTTGGACAGTGCGAACAGTTCGTAACGTGAAGGGTAACCTGGTTAATAGGCCTAGGAACAGCCCATTCAATAGTTTTCAGAAGGAATCAATCTGAGGAACATATGATTATTAACAGTTAGCAATTCCAGTGCTCCTGTTCGTTTGTCTAAGCCTTGCTGGTGTCACCAGTAAGTGGAAGCACTTTGGACCAGATTGTTTAGGTGTTCATTGGACTGCATGTGACACTATTCACTCCAACACTCTCATGTGGATAGCTGTGCAAACAGTGAGATTTTGGTCTTTTCCACAGCTAAGAGGGGGAAAAAGAAAAGCTTTGGTAATTAAAATGACAGATTTTCCAAGCAGGCAATTAGAACAATGAAAAGCAAGGCATATTTCATAAAAACCCACATGTAAACACAATGCTTTGTCTCAAAAATTGGTGATGACTGAAACTTTGCCAATGTGTGTGCATTTTTTCCAAAATGAAGTATGTGCTGCAAGGAGAGCAACACCATTGACCTTAATAAACTTTGAGGTGGAGCAAGGTAGTTAGCAGGAACATACTAGTAAAATGCTGTTGAGGAGCTGAAATCTTATCTTATATTTTCCTCATCTTGTATTATCTCCAGAGTTGTGTCTGGTACAGTCAGATCTAGGCTACTGGATTTTTTTCCAGATAAACATCCTCCTGAGGACTCAGAATGAATCACAGAATGCTTTGGGTTGGAAGGGACCTTCAAGATCATCTCATACCACTCCCCTACCAAGGGCAGGGACACCTTCCACTATCCCAGCTTGCTCCAAGCCCCGTCCAACCTGGCCTTGGACACCTCCAGAGATGGGGAACCCACAGCTTCTCTGGGCACCCTGTGCCAGGGCCTCATCACCCTCACAGGGAAGAAATTCTTCCTAAAACTTCAGAAGTTTCTGTAAAATGTGGTTATTTTATTTTTATGCTACAATTTCTTCCTTTCCTTATGATGTTTCCTGGCTGGTTTTCCTATAGTTTTTGTAATGATATTTGTAAGGAAGCAGCTGATAAGGACTTACTTCTCTGTTTGCCTTATTTAATGAATTTGAGAATTTGGGGTTTACTCTGAAGAATAAATGAGTGTTTTCAACTAAGCAGAGTGGAACTCCAGTAGTTACACACAGCAGAATTCAGAGGTACTTGCCCAGATATCAGCTGGAAAACAAATCATGACCTTACTTCTTCTTCAAGCATTTACAATATTTGAATTTTTCTGACCATTTTGCTTTTGAAACGAGGAAGATGCAATAAGTAAACGACTGTCCTCTTACCTCTGTGGGTCTGAGCAGATTGTTTAGGGCTCGACGATGAGGGCAGCAGGCAGTCGTGTGATCCTTTGCAATGACAACGCAGAAGCAATGTCAGACAGTTCCTTTGCCACCGCTTCTAACACACCTCGTACCTGCAGGGCTGCAGAGCCCTCCCTTCCCCACTCTGACTTTGCCATGATGATGATGATATACTACCAGGACTTTTCCAGCTGGATCCCATAAGATTTCTTTGCTGCCTGCTCTGCCAACACTTTGACAAGCTGGGATAGGAAAAAAGGCCATGTCTTGGATGGATATAATTTGTTCTTCAAAGGTCATTATGGTTCGTTTCCTTCTGCTGTAACCCTGCAGTGTGGTCAGAGGTGAAGTGACAACAGGGCACAACTGGAGGACTGCAGGAGGAAGTGGCTTTTAAATCTTTTCAAATAGTCACAATTTGATAAGGCTTAGCCTGTAAGACAGTCTGGGTGAGGAAGCAGAAGACTGTGTCTGCGTTATAAAAGAGAAGATAAAATATTTATGAGATCTTCTTTTTCTTTCTCTCTTTTCCATTATTAGCATTATGGGAAGCTTAGTCTGGATTTCTGACACCCTCGCCATTTAGGATGTTCAGATAAGGAGTTTCTACTCACTGTAACATGAACCTTCCATACTCTGCACTCAGGAGGTTCTTCCACGGCTTCAAGGTTACAGCAACCTTTGCAGGCCGATTTCTGAGGTGTGTTCTGATCCAGGGTACACTGCATGAGTACCCTGGTGTCACAAACCACTTTAAGGGGATGCTAGTAATGTGATTGAGGCACAGTAAGTGGGTGGCTGTTACACTGGTTTTTCTTCAACTATTTCAATTTCAAGGAACACATGAAAGAGAATGTTAATTTTGTTGTTGCTGTTGTTTACTTTTAGAGCTCTCTGTACTACATAAACTCAAAAGAATGAAAATGTGCTGTGTACTTTTCTCATGCTCGACTCTACCCAAATCCCAGACGACGTTTAAAAGAAGACTTCAAAAATTGCAGGAGGGGATCTGCTGTTTCTCAACTATTTCCTCATCTCATACGCTCAGAGACATAACCTGATGTGAATTTGTGACGCATTTCAATTTGGGAACTCTTACTCATCAGGATTTATCGTCACAGCTCATTTTCTGCCCCTGCCTCCTCAGGAAGACTGTAATTTTTTTCATTGCAAATGGATTGCCTGGGATAAATACCTGACTCTTATTTTGTAGGCAAGGAAGGTCAATAACAACCTTTATAGAATCTCTCCATAAAAGGTGACAATAAATAACAGTTTAACCTCTAATCTATATTAACAGACTACCTTTATTTATTGTTTGACTCGTGCAGAGACGAAGACAGGTAATCCAAAAGGAGCAGTCACAATAGAAGGTAATGACCTTCTTTTACAAGAATGAGCAAAACCCATTTCACTTCAGCATCATGCACGGGGCTATTTTGCAAAGAAACACTGTGTGTTAGTTGTTGAAACTTTTTCATGCATTCCCCGAAACAAACTACACTATTCTGAATATTTTCTTCTCTGTGCAGTAAATAAAGTCTTTCATGTTGACAATGCTAATATTATATTTTAAAATAGATTTGCATTTGTGTTTTTTGTCATTTTTTATTGCATTTTATAAATCCCAGAGCAGAGACCCACTAAGCTCACTTCAAGAAAGCCCCGTTTCTTGGGATAGCATCATGCAGTGGCACAGGTGACCAGGTGGGATTTCAGTGTGGTTTACTGGCTGGATCTGTGGGGACCTTACTTCAACCAGAACTGTGGATAGGAGTTCGGAGTACAAGTCAGGAAGGTTAATGTTAAGTGGCTTTTAAAATTGAATGATTTCGTATGAATGATTTTCAAGGGTAAATATTCATAATGCAAAGTAATCACTGTATTTTAGTCTATTTAGTGCATTAAACCTACTAGATAATCATGGGAAAGATAGGAAAGGGGAGCAAGAAAATAATTTTATCAGTACTTGTAATTCCGGGATATAGCAAAGCCACTGTGGCATTTGGGGGACAGAATGAGAAATTACTAGTAAACTTTATTTTTAAGTTATGCACATGTTGTGTTCTATCTAGTAAATATTTTCTAACGTATGAAAAAATAGATATAATTAAGTTGTTTTTACTTACTTTTACATTTCAGTAATGCACAAGACAGGTAGCTGGAAAATGCTCTTCAAACGTAAATCACATCCCTAGAAATAAGAAGCTAATTTTTATTTACAGAAAAATATCTGCTGGCTATTTAATTTTTTATTAAATTACATCCTCTTGGTTTAAGAACGCCTTAAAAGGTAATTAAATTCATTTTTTAGTCTCTTTTTTCACTAAATGAAAGAATCAACCTCTAGATGATTTTTAAAGACTTTTTTCTTCCTACTTTATGAAGCCCGTTTGTAACATCAAACGGCAAAAATCTCTCACATCAAGAAACTGAGGCAGCGGTTGAAGGATTATTAGAGTTGTAATTATGTGAGAGGGGTTTCCTGAAGGAAACTGAATGTAAATTCTAGGACAGTTTGCCTTGTCTTTGTGTAGGAAATATGAAAAGAAAGCCACAGAAGTTCAAGAACGGAAGATTTTAATTTTCTTTTCAGTTACTGAAGGAGTTTGATACCAGTTCTGTTAATGTACAGAGCGTGGTTTTTTGACTTATTCTGATTAATAAGAAATCGCAACAGACCTGCTCAGCATTGTGGGAAAGATCAGTGGCAATTTTTGAAAATAAGGCCTTGGAAACACATTGGCCTTCCAAAACAGTCGTCCAAAACTGCCAGCCTTATTTTCCTCCATTTTGGCTTTGCAATTTAGCTTTCTGATTCTCCCATTTTCATTATGCGCAGTATTGTGTGGATCCATTCTAATAAATTCCATTACTTGGAACAATGAGGTTGAGCATGATTCAAATCCTGAATTAAATGCAAATCTAGCAGCAGAAAAATGGATTTAGTGGTATGATAGGATTTGCAATATAAATATATTGTATTAAATATAAAGTTTAATTAAATAAAAGAAGTAGATATTGTAAGGACTGGCATTCAAGCTAGTATTGTATCTGTGACTAATTAAACGTGCACTGGGAGAAGAGTGTGGAGATCACACACTGGTGCCTTTGGAAGCAACATACAACAGCCTTTGTAGATATTTTTACTCAATTTTGGACAAATGGTCAACTGGAAGAACCTCTGGAGAAGACAGATGTACATTTTTCAGGGTCAGCAATGTTGGTTTTGATACCACCAGTATTTAACTTTATGACTGAAATTGTGAAGCCTTTCTACTGAATGGATTTACTGCAGGACTATTGCATTATTTCTTTGAACTTCAACACAGAAGAAGAAGAGATTTCAAATCATATCAGCAGCCAGATAAGTACAATCTTAATTGCAATATCAGTATGGAACAACTTTAAAGCTTTATGGCTGTATAGTCCTTTGCGCTAACATGGATCACAGTAACACACAAAGGAGTTGGGCTACCAACCCAGGACAATTCTCCTACATTTCTGCTCAGTAATGATTCTTAGTTGCAGGGGGGCAAAAATGATGTTGGTATTTCCCTGTTCTTTTAACGGGAAAAGGTGTTTATTTTCCTTTTTTTGTTGTTTGTTTTGTTTGTTTTTTTGTGGGAAATACCACTTTGTACATACACAAGGGAATGAAAATAATTAATTGATGTTTGGACACATGGAAGACCATTGTGGTGTCTTCTCATTGCAAGTACATAAATCCCGTACATACGGAAAATATACCCCTGAGGAAAGAAGTGTCCTATTTTCTTTATGGCAAACAACTTTCCTGACAACTTGACAACATTTTTCAAACAAGATTTTGGCAATAGAATGCCAAATAAGGCTACACAATTCAAACTAGTTTCTCTTCTTAGGTGAAGTATTTGTAGCAACTAGGAAGTAAGGGAACAGGAGGGAAAATGTTTCTTCTGTATGAATCCCTTTGTTTCATTGATGACGAAGGGAAGCGAGTGCAGGCAGATTTTAGGTGCTGTGATTGCACACAAACAGCACCTGCCTCCATTTGCCACAGCCATATGATAACTGGAGACAAAAATAGAATTGCTCAGCATTTTCGGAATCCATAACAGGTCATGACTAAATACTGCTCTCCTCTAATTTAAACTCAAGGAGAGCCACATACTTGGATTTAAGTGCAATTTCAAACCTTTGAATTAATCTCATTTTTCTTCTAAGTAATTCTGGCAAAAGTATTTTCTTTACTGATTCTTCTCAAGCAGAAATAGATACTGAAATCAAAACTGGCTCACGGAGTCCTAGGGAAGGCAAGATTCTGCTTACAACATTTTAAAATTCATTTGAAAATTTCCTGATTATTAGGGACATTTCCAGAAGTGCTGAAGAGTTCTGCTGCAGGATATAAAAGTAACTATCTTGCTTTTAGCTCATCTGTCTTTCAAAGATATTTACCTGAAACTCTGGATAAATTTGCAGCCCCAAAGACAGACAAACGAGATACTGATAACTGCCAAGGATTAGGTCATGCAAAACTAGACACAAGTTTTCTTTGAAGGTCATTAAAATTTTTATGTTGCAGATAAATAATATGACCCATTTCTTTATTTGAAATGAATTATAATATTTAACATATTCAGCATACACCACTAGAAAAGGTCATCTGCTCTCTGGGTAGAGGGGGTTCTCTTGTGACACAAGAAATGCTAATGATGCTGATCCTAAAAATAAATAGTTTCAAAAATGACACAACTGAAATTTGAAAAGAAATGTGTTCAGGTTTCCATTTATATGCTGCAGTATTTCCTAATCACATAACAGTGTCACTTCTGCACACAACAAGCCATCAAGTATTTTTATTTTGACCTGAGCCTTCACACAAAGTATTAATTTACTTTGCAGCATAATAGAACCAGTTCTGCTGTCACCACAGAGAGCTGCTGTGCACTGCATTAGAAAGAGATATGACAGAAATTTCAGCAGCAGCAGAATTTAAATGTCTTGCCTGTAATTTTGTTCAGTAGCATCTTTGTACATCTGACATGTGAAATGTGTCTTTAGCTTTTGAGACAACAAATGACATTTGGTTTTGCTAAGAAGGCTTAGCAAGGGAAAAGCACATTCAATATGTCACTTGTGTTACCACAGAAATGTCCTCTGAAAATGAGCCTAAATATCTATGGAATATTTTAATATTTAGAAATTTTTCCAAAAATGCTATTAACCAATTCGAGTTTTTTCCTTCTGGAAATGCAGGCAAGTGCTCTGACCTAGTTTTAGGCATTTATTTCTCCACTTTTTTTTATCCCCGCCCTCCCAATTAAGTGGACTCGGCACTGCTCTCCTTAGCTTTTGGAAAAAGCCAAAATAATGAAGTGATCTCTGAGAAGACAACGAAGAGCAGAGCAAAACCTGAACACATTTCTGTCTCATTTCATAGAGTACTAAGCATAGTGCATTTTGAACTTCCAAAAATTAAACATCCTGTAGCATAGGAGAACCTATTTAAATATCAAAGACCAGTTTTGCTGAATTAAAGACATAAACGTAATTGTTTGGAAAGACTAAAGAAATAAATTTTTCATTTGTCAATGAGATAATAAGATTTCCTTAAAAACAGATGAACTTCAAATGTCCTTACCATTAGCATGCTGGTATTTTCCAGTTTTTGTATTTGCTGGCAACCTTTTTGTCCTTCCAGGAGAGAACACTTGTACTTATTTACACAAAATAAAGGCAGCTTCTCTTTCTAAGTTCAATATTTTGGGCATGCAGTAATATACCAGTCTGCTAGCCAGTCTTAGCAGGAAATAGTCCTAGTGCTGATCACAATGAGATGACTCGTGGTATCAGCTCATTTTGAGAAGTTTAGTAAACATGTTATCTCTCGCACAGGGCTGATGTAATGTTTATAAGTTCAGTCTGTCCTGGTTTGCCATTGTTGGTGATACTCTTGTTACCAAAACAGCCTAAAAGTCTTTTCTTCACCATAACCTCCTGAAGGTCACATACAGATGGTGTTTCATCATGATCTAACATTTGAAACACATTTAAAGAGAAATCCCCCATGCTATCAAAACAGTTCCCTGAATTTAAAACTTTAATTCTTACTTATAATAAAGCTTGAACAACTTGATGCTGCAGAAAGCTTTTAACTCATCATCTGATCTGTATGTGAGTAAAATCCATTTTGTCTAAATAATGACTATGTCAAGTCGTATGGTGGGCCATCTATATGACTGCAAATGTTTATTTAACATTATGGTTAGATCTAATATAGAGCATCTATATTTGTTAACATGAGGACCAATACATGTCCTTCGGGACACTTGAGCTAAGGCTGACTTATAATTACAGAGGAAAAACTGCATGTATGTATTAGAAGGAAAGAGAGAAAACTCTGCAGTCTGGATTGCCTGTTTCGTCAAGGTTCTGAAAAGGCATCAGATTTGTTAATACTCTTTTTACACTCAACACATTTTCCATTTCAAACAGTGTCTTGAGAGTGCTTAAACTGTGACTATGATCACGTCACCATGCACTTTCCTCCCTTTAATTTCTAGGCTTGTAGACTACCAGTTTAAATGAACTCAGTGTAATCCTGACACTCCAGGCTGCAGTGATTCCATCACATCTGTGCTGACAAGAGGGTCTCTGCTCACGTGTCACCATCTGGGACCTCACTAGAAGTGCTGCTGATGCAATGGAAAATCAACCCAGCTCCTCAATCCTTAGCTGAGCTGTGGCAGGGGGCTATCGTTTGTAGCAATGTTCCTTTAATCCTTCTTCACCTCAAGTAAGAAGTCATAACTGAATGTGCACATCAGGAAGATCTGATGGATAGGGGAGTACAATTTTTAGTAATTTTCAGAATAAACCAACACTTTCATATTTCTCAGCATTACACATGTATAGAATATCTATTATAAGGAAACTCACTACTGCTCTCATGCCTCAGTGCAGCAGGGATGAGGAAGAAGTCATAGGGCAAGTTCTGTCTTCAAGATCTCAGCAAGTTCTTTAATTACCTCCATAGACAGAAACTTCTTTCCAAGACAGACTTTCTTGGTTATTGTGCAAATGTCTTTTGGTTTTTCCTACCTTTTGCCTTTGATTAAGGTCCTTGGGAACTTCCTTCAATACTTCACTAGGAAGGTGCCCATGAGAACTTAAGGGAGAGCATCCAACACATTTTATTTGCTACGTTAACCATCTTTTATCATTTTTGCCTCAGCTGCTTCAAAAGATGGGGTTCCAGGTCTATGTATAAACCAAGAGAACTTAGTTCTGTGTCTGCTATCTGAAAGGGTCAGAGTTGTGCCACTTCAGAAGCACAGAATATGCAGTAGGAGAATGAAACCAAGTAAATAAAATGCTCCATTGCCAAGAAACAGAAACCGAGACGACAAATTGTATAACTTACTATTATTAATTACACTTATCTAAGTATTACTGTACCAGCATAAAATATCTTATCTTAAACAAAGCCATAAAAACAGTTGCATAAGAAGTTTCAGTAATGCAATACTGGCTGCTTTTAAGCCTACAATGTCTACAGACACTTCTACCAATTAGATCACCCAAATATGTGACAAGGCCAGACATCTGCTGAAGTCACATTACATTTTCTTTTCAGCTTCATACATCTTTGCAGAACTTGTGCTGAAAATTAGAATTTTGCTTTCATAGAATCACTATATAACATTTCTGCAAAAAACACATTTGGCTCTGTCAAAATCCAATCTCTTTTTGTTTACTCTTATCAAATTCCGTGACAGAAACAACTGGTTACTAGTTAATAATGCAACAATACTATGTATTTTTTTCTATTCTGATACATTTTTCTAGTTTGGATGTAAAAATGCAAGGATAGAAAGAGGTTTTAGATCTGCACTCTGTAGTGCAAGGGTGAATATACAAGTTTTTGGTTAAATTGTACTTCAGTCAGAATTTTTTTTAATAACAACATTTTGCCTCCCATCTTGTTCGGCGTTAGCTCAGGAAAAAGGTCAATGACCATGTGCCCACTCTGAACCAGCAGTAAGTGTTGTTACCGAAGGTCATTTCCTGCTTCTTCACGGTTTGGTACCAACCCAGAGCAACCTTGTTTAGCCTGAAATCAGACAGTGCTGGAGTTCAGGGTCACATGGCTTCAAGCAAGGTGAACTGGACTGAGTCACTAAGCTGAGTGTTATGTGCAATTTCAGTTTAAAAAGAAGTGTGATAAGTAAAACAGCACAGTTTGCAGATGCTGAGTTCACAGCTGCTGCTTTTGTTTACTGATGCATAGTCCTACTGCACACAAAAATTTGAGCTTTCCTGTGTTAAGACTGCAACACAGTCAGAGAAATAGTTCAGAGAAATAAGATACAGGGGAGGTTAGCACAATACAGCAGCTGAAATGTAGCACACAAATATACAGATACTCTACAGCTCCTCCTAAATCTGTGCTTAGGCTCAACAGCAGACATGTTTCACCAGGATATCAGCAGATATTAAAATTCAGTGTGCCTGAGCAATGTTCCCATTTAATGTTAATTTGTCAAGAAAGGAAAACCAGGAACTTTCCATGAACTTCTGAAAACCAACAAAGCTCGTAGGAAAAGTGCCTGAATCTCAACGGCAACTCTACAACAGCTTTTGCACATAAGGTGTGTGAGCAAGTGTTCCCTCAGTGTCCACTGAAAATCTGAAAAGCACTGCCCTAGACTGCTCCAGAGTTTATAGGAAAAATGTCAGCAAGACATTGGCTTGACAAACACTTGGCTTGCAAAGTCACACATCAACATGTCTGCATATACATTGCCTCAAAGAAATCCCTGGAGAACTGAGCTGACACTGAGATCTAAAATACAGGACAGATGTTTTTAAAAATGCCTATTTGTTACCAGTTGTCATTGTGTTACCAGTTCTGAGAGTCCCGACAGAAATTTTGCTTATTTCTTCATGGAAAGGGCTGCCCAGCCCTGGCACAGGCTGCCCAGGGCAGTGGTGGAGTCCCCTTTAACGAAGGGATGTCACAGACCTGCAGATGTGGCACTTGGGGACATGATTTAGTGGTGGCCTTGGCAGTGCTGGGTTAATGGCTGGACTCAGTGATCTTGGAGGTCTTTCCCAACATAAAGTATTCTGTGATTCTTTTTATCTATTACTCCCCTCTCTAGTAAACAGACCTTAAAAAAGGGAATACCCGAGAGCAACATCACAGGAGAGATGGGAGGCAGCTGAATCCAATTCTTTCCTCTATTCAGTATTTATTTTACTGTTATTATGCACTAATATCCTAAGGCACAAGGATATATGCTAATATTTTCAATTTGCAGGTCTCTAAGAAGTAAGGAACAACACAAGTGAAAAGATCCTTCCTTGTTTAACCTAGTGAGCAAAAGTTGAAAGGCAGGAAAGCTGCTGAAGGCAGCACATGGCTTTGAGGAAAAAGGCAAACCTATTCTGCACCAGGGAAAGGAAAGAGGCTATACTCACTTAAGCTCTTGCCACAAAAAAAAGAAGTTATGTTTGTGAAAAATAACAGTGTCAGTAAACAGGATTAATTTTCAAGAAGCTTGTGCTTTTTGTTCCAGCAGACCCGCTTTTCAAATTATTTTAAAATACATTATTCCATACTCAAAATCAAACTCATTCAAGCTCTTGGGGTCTTTTGGGTTTGGTTTTTTTGTGGGGCTTTTCCCTTGTTGATGGCCTTATCAGGTATAGGCTGATCTGGAAATAAGCATCTGATCATTGAAAAGTAAATGTTCAGCTTTCCATCAGACAATCAGTGAAAAAGGGAGTTCTTTTTCACAGTCAGCTATAAACACTTCTAGTTCATTTTTTACTTGGATTTTTGCTTATTTTTAGTGGTGTTGACTCATTCCATGTGCCTATTTTTATAGAAGGAACACAAGAATACTTGAAAATATGTAGGAGGAAGTACAGTATAGGGGGCCTGGAAATTTTGCATACAAAAAGACAGGACAAGGAATATTTATATCTACTCTTGAAAAAATAAATACATGGGCCATTGCCTATTTTTCAGGAATTTTAGAAGGTACCAGAAAAGCACATTGGTTTCCTTTTTACATGATATTAAGAACCTACTTCTTCTATATTTAGTAACACTAATCTCTGCAGTGGGGATGGTTTTGAGGTTCATTGGCATTAGTCATTCCATGGATATTTGCTCACTGAAGTACAATTCCCAGTTTCTAGTCAAGGCAGGCAGACTGGAGATGCACTTCAGGAACCCATGATTTCTGTTGGAGCAGCAGGAATGGAAGATTCTTGTGCAAAGGCAGCCCTGACTGTGGCATTGCTATGCCCAGTGCCAGTCGTTCCCACCTCGCTGCCAGCCAAGAGCTGTCTGCCAACCTCGGCACCACTGGGACAGAAACTTCACTAGCCACTGGCTCTGAACCCACTCCCGAGAGCACGGCTGGGACTTGAAAGGGACACTTGGGGACAGGCAGCAAATATTCTAAAACTACATGGAAAAATGGAAACCTTTACTTCTGGTCAAGGCAGTAGGAGCTCTGTTAAACTTTCTAGCACCAGAAGTCACTCCCAGCATACCTCTGCTTCTCTAGGATCCCCTTGGAATAGCACAGGCACTGGGGAGCAGAAGGAGAGAAGACAGATGGCTAAAATGTCTTCTCATATCCTGTCAGTCCAAGCAGTTACAGTAGCACAACACCACAGGGGGCCTAAGCAGCTCCTTCTTCTTTTGTTCCAGTCTGTCTCTGATGAATACACTGTACTTTAAACTGATTCCCAGAGCAATGAATAAAAAATGAGCAATTAGGCAACCGACTTCACCTAACCTTATTCCCACCATTGTCTATCTGGTCTCATGCTGAACAATTCATTTAAGAGGGACTCTTACACACAGCCAGCCCAGTAACTTTCCTTTTTAATGTTACCTCCCTCCCCGACTATCAGAGGCACTTCCTGTCATGGTGTCTCCCTGCTCTGTGCTCACACTTTGCATGTCCTTTACAACACTTGTTCTAACCACCTTCATTCCTAACTTGCCAATACAGACACATTGAGTTCTCTTAAAGCAAACATTTCAAATGAGACGCTGCAAATGGGACAAACCATGAGGCAGCCAGAGCTCTGCAGTACAGGCTGGATCAGTCACCGTGTACTCACCACCCTGGAGCAGCAGGACCATGACTGTGTCATGCAAGACACTTGGTCAATATCAGAGCACTGGAAACAGGATTCTTCCCATTCTGCAAATTAAATCTGTGTTCAAATCTAAATAGAACAACGTTTGTAAGAAAGCAACCCTATTTCTACTCCCAGCCATTGGCACTTCTGCTCATGATCCTCTAAGTCTTTTGAGGAGTTAGGGTTGAGAAATTAAGTCATTTGCAAGGACTTGAATGGCCTATGCCTTTTGGAACATCCAAAACACGAAGATGGCTTTGAAATGCTCATGTCTAAGCTCTTTATTTCCATAAGAAACAGATTTTCATTAAAATGTCATTTTCTTTCCAGTAACTGCATTAAAACCCCCCAAGCGTGGTATGTACCCTCAAGAGGGCAGCATGGTATTTCAAAAATCACCTTACAAAGGGAATAATGCCTTAGCAGAAGAGCAGGCTCTAATGAGACCATGGAATTAATGTTGCTGTAAACATTAATTATTAAAAAAATAGGCAAAAAAGAAGGTAAGTCTATGGCAGGACCATTTGCTTATCCGTCCATTGCTGATGTTCATGGAGCACCACAGGGATTACAGAAGCAGGTGATGCAGGACTGCAGTTTCCATGCCAGTTCTTGCTTAACCAATAACAACAGTGAGCAATCTATTCAAAATTGGGGTGGCATTGTGTATAGGGCAAGGAGCAGCCTGTGATAATGAAATTTTTGCCTGCAAGTGGTAATAACTATTCATGCTTTCAAACAGTACAGAGAAATCTAAGATTAAAGGAACACTGACTGCAAGGTGATCCCATGAGTAACTGAGTATGGTTGACTTTTATGGCACTGCATCATTTTGTCCTTCCGTAAAAATATTGTTTCATCATAGAAGACTTTTTTCCCCTCTCTCCTTATATAAAAATTCCAGTGCAGATCTATTCTTCACCAATGTATATCTTCTGATTCTTGTCTCAACCTTATCAGTTAGTCCTTACACTGCTTCTGTTTTGCTAAATTAAATATGTTTCTGTTTTTCACGCTATGACAAAATCTCCCAATTCCTTGATCATTTTAGTAACAACTCTCTCTGCTTGTTCCCATGTAAATCTTCTTGCCTGAGCAAAGACGATAACTTCATTCCAGATGAACAATCCCTGTCCTTAATACTTCTTCAAGTATTCTTCAGGCATTTCTATTGGAAATTCATCACATCACCACATGTGCCTTTTTGAGCACTGATGACTTAGGGATGGCAATGGTAGCATGCATTTGGAAGACTTGGAGAAGGAATAAACTTGGGAGTCAGCTGCAGGTACAGGCTCAGACTCTGCCATCACTGTGCAACAGGCCAAGACAAACAAGATTGTATCTCACATACCTCATTTTAGAGTGGTGATAATATCCACTATGCTGCTATCTAACTGATACCACAACTATGAAATTACATAGAAATCTAATAGACATTGTACATCTTAATTGGATACTTCTCAGCTCACTAAAGCAGTGCATTTCCTGTAATTCTCTCAGTGATGTCCAGGGTCAGCTAAGTGCTTTGATACTGATATATCCCTACCCATAGCACGTCGTGTATTAGGAGAATTTCTTTACTCAATTGAATTTTCCAAAACAAAACCTGTCTCTTTCCAGAAGAATGCTTACTTGAATTGTTCCTTAAATTGGTGTGATTAGTTTTATCATAAATCCTGTGTACTAAGGAGAAAATTTCTAACAGCACTTCTATGATTACTGCTACTTAACATCCTTCTCCCACCCAAATGCAGTACATTGAAAATTAAAAATTAATTTCTTCCTGATTTTCTGCAGGTTTTTTTGTTGTTATTTTTGGGTTTGTTTCTGAGAAAGCATTTGACCTGAAACACAAAGGACTGCCCCTGTCCACAGACAAGTGCCCAGTGATTGCACAATGAAATAATCGGCAACATTTCTCATATAGTCAGGATCTTATACATGATATCCATCCCAAATGTATCAAATCTTCCCAAGTTATTTGTGCTCAGCACGGTGTGTTTTGATCCTGCAGGAAATTACCCATGGCTGATAGCCAACCCTGATGGGGCACATTGAGATTGCATCAAACCCGGGCAGTGCTGGGTCAGTAGAAGCTGGGTGAGTGCTAAACCCCTCCCAGAGAGCAGTGCCCTGCTCCTGTGTGCATCCCTGGGTGAGCTGGATTTGGTGACCTGTCAGCCAGAATCCTACTACAGACAACGTGCTTGTGATTTGGGGGAGATAAGCAGTGCTACAGGGGAAAAGGAGCTGATACCACACTCATTGGCCTTGTGCTTACATCTAGCAATCAATTTTCCCTCTCCCCGAGAACATGAAATAACACCCTGTGAAACAACACAACATCCACACTGTCTGGCATTGCACAGCATCCTAAACAGGGCACATTTCATCCAGTCCTCGGCCTAGGAGCTCAGCGAGGCTGGATACCAATTCCAGCTATTTCAACACAAAGAGAGCTCCAGAAAATAGAGTTTGAGAAAAGACTCAAGGTGACAGACATTCTATCTCTTGCATGTGATGCAGTTCAGCAGCTAACACAGTTAACACAAAAGAAAATGCAATAACAACTTCCTTTCTCATGTTCCTTGTTCACCAGACTGTTTGCAGGTTCATTTCATCTCTCAGAACCCAACACTGCCTCTTCTCTGTCTAAGCAGGAATTTTTCCTGCTCTCCTAAAGTTTATTGTTATAAGACTTCTGCATTTCAAATGACTATCCAATTAGATACTCTTAATTTTATAAGCTTTCTACACATTTAATAAGTGATTTGATGAGAAATAAATCAAACACAAGAAAGTTTTCAGAATGAATCACTTAGAGCTGAAAAAAGATAAAAGACACTTGACTTAAAAAAGGAACAATATTTTCATGACTGACCTATACAAGTGGGCTCTGCAATTACACAATTTCTAAGAATTTATAAGTAGCCCTTCTACATGCCTGGATCACTGATTCATGCTGGTGCTGCTTAATACTCCTGCTTCTTGTAATGTATGGACTGTGCAGATGCAACCTACAGCCTTGTTGACATTTAACTGACTCCTCTCGGATTCTGATTCAGAGATCAGATTCCTTGCAGGGAAGGATGAGTGCACTCTCATCTATGGATTAGTCCTTGCAGCTTCTTTATCTAGTTGAGAAAGGAAAAGTGAAAAAGTGACAGACTGTGACTCTTCAGAATAAATCCCTTGCTCAGACCTGCAACACTAGAACAGCTCTTCTGATATGGCTCCATGGAGGTGGGGAAACTTCAGCTGGAAAAGGTTCTTTTTTTCTAGCTGATCTCTGTATTTCATTGTCCCAGGTATACAGCATTATTCAGTTACACAAAAGAGGTACAAATTATGCCATTTGCATATGTGCAGTTACGTTATGGTAGTGAAAAACCATGAGGGTGGGATTACCCAGTACCAGGCACTGTCATCATTTATCCTGTTGAGAAGCTGCACACTGTGAGCTTAGTCCTGCACTTCTTTCATTCCCCAAACTCCTCCTGAGTCAGATTCAGCGTGTAACTGTTTTTTGTTTTCCCCCTTGCCAGGTGGCAAAGCTTAAAACTGTATCCCCTGGAAAGAAAAGGCAGAAAGATAGGGCTCTAGTCATGTTTCTCTCCATCCCCAACACACGTGCTGGACTGAGGTTACTGTTTCCTGAGTACTGGAGACACACTCAGCCTTCCCAGCTGCAGACTGCAAAGCACCTTCTCCTCAGTATGTACTGTTTCAAACCTGCATTGGACACAGAGCAAAGCCAAATCAGGCCCTTGTTTTCATGCTTCGTTCCAAGTGCCTGGACTCTCCACCCATCTGCCCCCTCCCTCTCCCAACCCCAAGTTCTACATGACTGGACTGTTCCCTTTGTTGGCAGTTAGCAGGTTTTACACTGCATTATTTATTACCCTGAGAAAAATCAAAGGATCTTCACTGCAAAACACTAAGTAAGTAAGCCAGCAACAACAACAACAAAGAGCTTTCCACACTTAAGGCAGACATACAATGATTTCCTTAGTGTGTGTGTGTGTGTGTATATATATATATTTATATGTATATTTATGTATATAAATGTGTTCTGATCTGAGAGCTCAGCTAAGTAATTTAGTGGTGCCTACTGACTTCTGTTAAAGTCTTCTTGGTCTAAAGTCTATCATTGGATAAAATTAACTCAAACAGAAGGCTTGTATATGATGAACAAGATCTTTGGCTGGAGTGTGAAAGAGATAATAAATGGTTTCTGCATTCTGTCCTCCAAATATTGAAAGGAACACAGCAGCCCAAAACACTCCAATTGGGAGACCACATTGGAAAAGGAGATGAAGAAAGGTAGGCTCCAAAAGAAAGATCATAGGGCAAAATAATACAGATTAACAAAAATTCTGTAGGAGTCCTGTTTCTTAACATGTGTTAAGATTTCTATCATCGCTGATGTTAATAATTGACATGAAGTACAGTGGGAGTTAGATAACAGCAGGAACGTTCAGGCCAGGACTCATTTCATTTTCCAGTGGTGTGAGGCACTGGGTAATGGTGAAATGCACAACCATTTCAGAGATGATCTTGCTTCACTGCATTACACTCGAAGAATTTTATTCTGTCTAGAAATAGATTCCTGCTTGTGTCGTGCACAGGACTTGCTCTTCAGAGAAGTAAAAAGAACAGGAAGTTAATTTTGTGTTCATGAAAGTAAGGAATTAATAGCAAAGCCTTAAGTCAGATATAAGCTGCGTGGGTATTGTGCAAGCCTCATCACACAGCACTGCCATCTCACTCCAATTTATGATCTGGAACACAGCAACTTTTACAGCCTTTAGCTGGAACTGCAAGCTGTACCAAAGCATACCATGATTTTATAAATACAAGGGAAAGAGGTAAAAGCTCCAAATTTCTTTTGCTCTTTTACCTAGCTCAAGCAGAAGCTGGACACATTCTGGTGGCACACTGCACCTCCAGACTCTGCAGATCACACTGCTGGTATTTGAGTTCAGGGTTTAAATACAGTCACTCCATATTCCCTGAACTCAGAATCTATGTGGAAGCCAAGATGAGCTTTCTAGCACAAGCAAGTACAAATAGATGAGTAAGATAAACTTGAGCATGGGCACGAGCTGTGAGGTCATGTGAGCAGGCCATAATTTAATTTTCACCATCATATCTGATAGGGGTAACATTTCTAATGGCCTCACAGAGTGCCAGAAAATCTCAGCCCATGAGATCAGTGTCCTCTGAGTACAGCTTTCCAGGCCCCAGGATTCACCACAGAGGGGAAATCAGGCTTTTGCTTATCTCTACACTGCCAGAGTCCCTGATTTCTAGTTCATACCACCAAATGCCAGCTCAAACCAGAGGTGAATCTACTTCATGATACAACAAACGGCTGTCACTCTTATTTGTCCTGCATGTTCTTATCTCACAGTTTGCAATTAATCACCACCCTGGAAATCAAACACTAAGGTATTTGTACATTCTCTTTGAAAAGACATTTCAATTTCCTTTTACTTGAACTGCCCCGTCCTTCGCCACACCTGCTCAGTGCATCAATCTGCACAGGACACGCTGGATATACCTGAGGAGTCTGATGAATCACAATAGGCAGGGAACATAATCACTACAGAGAGAACAGAAGACTGAAAAGTGTGATGCAATTACATACAGAGGGATGCGTGTTCGTTAGCAAACAACCACATTTGCATGGTGAAGATAGTTACAGTACGTTGTGACTGAAGACCAGGTTCTATTCTCAGAAACACAAAGCTCTCTTCAGTGTGTGACCACGTCAGCTACATGAGCACCAAGTCTGCACTAAACACCAAAATCCCGTGCAGGAAAACCGTAAATCTAATTCCATTTATTTGGTATATAGAAACACTTTTTGATGCATGCTAGTTTAGCCTTTGTGAGATCTAAGCTTATTCTATTCTAAGCTGTTGAAATCTATTTATTCTCTTCTGTCTGGAGGGATTTTGTACTTTGCAGAGAAGACAACTGGGAGAGGTTGATTTTATAGGAACAGCAGGGTGCAGGAACTGGTCTCCTATCTAACGTTTATAGGGAAGGTTTCCCTGGTTTCAGCATAGCTCACAGGTGCAGTTGAAGGCACAGCTTATTTCTCCATACTGTCATTAAGTTTCGAGTACTTGGCTTTAGAACAAATGTCTTAGATTCCCAAAGCCATCCTTGTCCTAATCCTATAACCTGCAGGGACGGCTGCCTTACCTCCCTCAGGTCATGATGGGTTTGTATCTATTGGTTTTACTCCTGAAATGTTTTCACCACTCTGTGAGGTATTTTCACCATGAATGAATACTTCTGCATATTTTCAAACAGATGGCTCTGAAGATTGCTAGGTTTCAATGTGTCTGAAGGACAGCCACATTATTGCTTGAAATAGTCTGTGCTCATTTGTTTAAATGAATCTAATTTCTACGTAAAAAATAAAAACGCCTTGAACAACTGGAAAAGCTGAAAGCAATACTCCAATCATTGCACATCCTGCAGCTGATTCAGTGAGGTTCTTGTCACAGATCAAAGTCATGTCCAGTCTGAGATCTCTTTGTGTGACCACTCTCAAGTGAAAATAAGGCTAAAAATAAAGTTATCTCTTGTATTTCAGTCTTCTTTGTTGTAAGCTAAAAAAGCACACATTTACAGCCTTACTTTAATGAATTACTTGTGTTAATTTGGTGTGAAACACCACTTCTGAACCAATAGCTGACTGAGCTCTGAGTCTGCTGAACCTGTGTTATGAAGGAAGGACAATGAACTGATACTTTATTCAAAGTTTTACTGGCAGTTTGTCTGTTCTGATGATTTAACTGTTATTTACACTGAAACCAACATGCAAGAAGATTGCAGCCTATGACTCCCAAGGGAGCAGCTATGGAATTTTTGCATTCTGCACAATGTTATGGGTTGGCAGCCGCTCCTGTGTGCTACACAGATCACTTCAATCCCCTGTGTTTATCCTATAAACAAGAAAGTGCTCTACACTGTTGTGCTAAAGAAAACAGCTGAAATCTAAAGCGGCTCAGTCCTGTTTAAGCTGTCCCCAGACACACTCCCTACCACGCGGGTTTGTTTTCCATTGATTTGTTAATGAAAGCTGGCAGCAAATGCTACACTTCTACTGAGCACATTAATCATTGAAAGAAAACAGTATTTCTTCAGCTTTGGCAATTCCTGTACTACACATAAATAAGGCCTCCTGCTTCCCTGTTAACCCTGTACACAATGCAGGATCCCCTAAAGCATTTGGTTTCTTTGCAGCGGTGTATTTCTGCTCTATGCCTGGATGCCTGGTGTGGAGTCAATTAAGATCTGAAAACATCCATGTGGCTTCCGATTCAGAATTCAACTTGTGGCAAGAAGCACAAATGCTGCGTGGCCGGTGCTTGGATGCTTTTGAGAAACAAGAATGCAATCCTGGTGCAGCTGCTCATTTTCACAGAGCAGAGTAAGAGCAACAACAGCTTAACACGACTGATTTCTGTCATTCACAGCTACCCTCCAGCATTCACAGCCGTGTGTGCTGAGTGCCTGTAAGGCACCAGGGAATTCCTTGTGCCACATGTGCCCTTCACAGGCTCTAGCACAGTCACTTGCTCATCTCGTTGCAGGGTAACATGAAAGGGGTGTAAGAGTAGAGCCTACCAGGGATATAATTAGCTGTTAAACAGGCCTTTTCTTCTCCTCACTCCTAGTTCATGGGTTTTGTTACTGAGGCTTCTCTTGAGGCAACTTTCTCTCCTGAGAACAAGCTGCCCTGCACACACTGCTCTGACAGAAACTGCTTGCAGTTCAATACTGGACCTGAAAACTCCAAAACTTTAGTTTCATTGCACTATTAATTTGTGCCATGCAGCACATGGCACTCGACCTGTGGGGACCTCTCCAGAAGGTAGGACAGCACAGTTTCGGTGGGGTAACGGGTCTTAATCCAGAGTTAACAAATCATCTATTCTCTACAGCAAAGCCGCATTATTGCAGATGATAATCACAACATTTGTATTGTCACATCCCCACACTCAAGGCTTTGACCAGGTTTCCAAGGATGAAGAGTAAACCAGAGAAATGCAGTTCATGCACCTGTGGAGGCACCAAGCCAAGGCTGAGGGAGTAATCAAGTACAGGCTATTTTAAAAACATTTCACTGATCAAATAACCCACTATTCACATATGGTTACTTTATCTCCTGCAATGGAAAACATCCCTGAGGTTGATTAAACGCAGTGGAGACATCAGTGGTGACTGCAATCATCCTTTTGTTTCTATCATTTACACTCCAGCTTACACAGAAGGATGTACCTGCTTGGTGACCAAATCAATTGTGCTGCAGAATTATGGAAAATTATTGCTAAGAGTTGGGCATAACAAAAGAGGAGAAAAGCAGTCCTTGGTGGGGGTTTGCACATACTAGACTACAAACAACAAATTAGCACCAACATCTCTACAGTACAGAATAGTGTCGTATATTGAATTAGGTGTAACTTCTTTTTTTGCCCCTCTAAGCCTAGCTTTCAAATTGCTTCCTTAAATCAGTCCTAGGAGAAATCATTCAATTGCACATGTCTTCATTAGTCTCTGGAATGAATTCAATGCAAATTATAATTATTACAGGTAAATTAGTTTTACTCTGGCCTACTTGGGAGCAGTTTCACTCACACTTATTCACACGTAGGTACAGTAGCAGAGAACATCCCGGGCTGAAAAATGGGAGTGGGCCGTCTCAGAACAGCACAGGACAGAACAGTGCCAGCAGGTACATTGCAGTTCCCACAGCACCTGCAGTAGGCACAAATTTCAGTTTCTCAGTTTAGACACCTTGGCAATAGAGTCCCTGATAGATGGAAAATGCAGCACTTGTTAATTATGCCTGCTTGGTTCATCTCTCTCCAGCAGATACTGCACTCTTCAGCCTGAAACTGGTGCTTCCTAGTAAAACTAGACTAATCCAGCTTGGTGTTTCCCTGAATTTGTGTGCAATCTCCAAGTTCATTATTCTTCAAGTTATCTTTGAGTTTTCCTCTGTCCTGTAGGTTCACTCTAAAGTAAGGGTGTAAGTTTACTGTGAACTGTATTTATAATATGAAAGATAGCGACAGTTGAAGCCCTTAGAATAATAACTCCTTTATTTTTTCTTTTGACATGAGTATTTCATGATTTGTGTGACTGCAAAGAAAATATCCCAGATGAATATTGACAGAATACTGATTCTCTTTGTTTTTGGTTCCTGTGGTCTCTAGCACAAGAAAATAGTTAGAAGTGACTAGAAAGCAATTCCTTAACAATTTTAAACTAATTTTGCCTCATTTCCCACAGAAACCAAGTCCTGGTTTACTGTACTAAAGAAACTCCTTCAAATCAGATCATCAAAAAAATCTGTTATTATTTGCCTAAATTGTTAGCTGAAAAGCTCAGCTAGACTAGTGGGAAAGGATTAAGAATAACATTTTTATTTTTTTGAAGCAAGAACTTCTTTTTCTCACGTAAATAGATAAAAACTGTTGACAGAGAAGAAACAGCAGATTACAAAGAAAGAAGATGGAATGAAAGAAGAAAAATAAGCTGATCTGTGATGTATTTAATGACCTACCGTGACACATGTTTGGGAGCCTGTGAGCACAGAAGATACATTTTACACATGGGGAACAAATAAATCCATTCTAGCCAATAGAATTTATCCTTAGTTTTCATTTCTGTAGTATCACTCTTTGATGTTGCTCCAGCAGTAACACCCAACTTCTGAATGACGTTTAAAAGCAACAGTGCCTTGAACCTTCTATACCATAACCCCAAGACAGCAAATTGAAACATCTCTCAATTTGCAATTAGAAAATAGATCAGAATTATTTTTTATGCACAGAACGATACCAAAGGCCTGAATTTCTGCCATTTGCACTCACAGAAACATACATTCTCACTTTTCCTGATCCTTGCTCTAAACATGGATGCTGGCGTGGACTTCAGGGGCTGCCCGTGTACAGATGGGTTAAGAGCAATGACTCAGCCTTCCTGCTTTAACTAAAAAAGAAACAAACTTGTAAAAACAGCGATTTTTAGTGTTTCAGACAAGGTTATCCAAATAAAACACACTAGCTGTGTGATATCACTAAAGCCAATTACTCCTAAATAACCACATCGAGAGGTGTGATCTGTTCTTTGCCAGTTACTCGTTAACCAATCCTCATTAATCATAAAAAATGTTTTCACATAATTCTTGATTCTATAACTGCAATCTCCCAATCAGTGTTTTGCTCAGGTGGCCTTGGTCCAGCTACTATCCCTTCTGTCCTTGCTAAGATATTTTGCAATAGCAACTGATGAGTTGGAGGTTCCAGGCTTAGGTTACAGATGAAATCTCTTGCAGACTAAGCTCGATGTTTCTGGAGTTTTTTTAATCTTAAATTTTATAATTAGATATGAGAAAATTTTTCATTTACCAGTTAAGAAATCAACAGAACTTTTATATACTTTTGATCAGAATATTTCAGCAGTTCATTACCTGTGGGAATGTATTTTATAATACTCTCTGGGGTAAGTATAAAATGAAAAGAAATGTAAAACCAATTAAATATATTTCATTTGTTGCAAGGACTGACAAATAAAACTGAGCATAAACCAAAATCAAATTCTACATAAAGCTGTTTCCCTGCTTTTCAGACCTAATTCAAAGTCATTTACATCATACCCAGAATAAATGGAAAAAATATTAATATTAAAAATGGAGGAATCAAAACTCATTGATTCAATGTTAATCCTGTGACTGCAGTACCATTGTATCTGTAGCCAGCATTCCAACTCTGTGCTAGGTTTCATTCCCTGCAGTCACATGATGTTATTCAGAGTAGAACTTGACTTATCAATATAATTGGCTTGTATCAATCACTAATCACCTTGCATTAAAGCTGTTAATGAAGTTACAGCCACGTGGTAGTTTAAATAACACTGTGAGGCACAGCTTTCCTTCAAGAAAACTGCACTACCGGCTCAATCGTAGTCCTCAAACCCAACACAAGTGTGAAATACTTGATCTTTTCCCCCAAGCACTTCTCTTTGCCAAAAGCAGGAATGTCAGAAGCTCAGCCTCAAAGTTGCTTAAATATCTTTTCTTCTGTGACCACAGCTTTCTGCTTGCTGCTCTAACCTTGCAGATAGGCACGGATAACACGATGCTTATCTGACAGGCAGGAGGTCTGGCAAGCTGCTTTCCAGCCTCAAAAACAAGCAGTCCTCTGTGGATTGGCCAGCAGGACACTGTGGAGCATAAAGCTGGTTTGGGCCCTTCCCGTGTCCCAGTATATCAAGGTTTAAGCTTCATTGACTCCAGTATAGTGGCTTTAATCAAGATTTTTCATGCCTCAGAGAACAGTACAGCTGCTAAACTTTCTTTAATAAGGGTTTTATAGCTGGGGAAGCTGAACAGGAATTAGCTGAAAAGAGATGACTTACTTCTGGCCTTACTAAGCAGCAATTTATTGTAACTCAGGCAGCAACATTGTTTTGCTCTAACATGAAAGAGGAATGTTGGTCAAAGTGATTTAGTCAAGTCATTGATTCAGTTCCTGTCATTTCCTACATTTTTTTCTTGCAGTATCCTTCAAATTCAGGAAGCCAAATGCACTGTGCTGAATCTCAGGAGAAAGTCCTACATTTCCAATTTCCCATCAGGTCAAGCAGACGCAGCCATCTTCCCAGGACTGAGTGGCAATATGGCCTTTATAAAGCTTACCTTTAGATTTCATAGCTTTTTTATTTTGAATGAAATTAATTTCCTATTACCTTATTAAGCCCATGTTGGCAATGTTAACAGAGTATCCTGATAAAGAAAGCACTGGTATAAGGCAGGTCTTGCAAAATGGCCACAGCCTCGAATTCCAGTGAAGTGGCACTGAACATTCTTCAACAGAATATATTTTACCTTTGCAGACCAGCACCATTGCAGTAGATTTTTTTAAAAAAATCCCTTATTAAAGATCAATTTATCCATTTTTAAGTGGCACATATCTGGGCTTACCATAATTCTTGCAGCAACAGTCCCATAGTAAACACGACTCAGCATTGAGGTAACACTGAGCACATGGGGCAATATTTTAACTGTCATAGGATGGCACCTGCTCAAGCAAATAAACCCTGTCATTCCTCCCACTAGCCAGGACAACGAGAAGGCCCTGCTGAGGCAGAACAGAGAAAGTTCTATTTTTCCAGGATGGGGCATTTTCACTCAGTGGTGGACGGGCCATGGGATGAGGTCATGCAGAGGAGGCACATCCATGTGTTAAATCTCGAGGCACCAGACTCCTGGTGGATGAGGACTGCCAAGCATTTCTCTTATTAGCTTAAAGTTGCTTGATGTTCTCAGCTTTTGAGATCGGGATTAGGCCCCTGCCAGAAGTACACTGCAGAACAGCAGCAGTGTATTATCCCCTTTTTACCTTGCCCTTCCTCCTTTTCCCCCACAAAGATAGACCAGGGATCAAGCTAAACAGATTATCTCCTGTTGGCACCCACAGCAAGGTAGCAAATCCAACTGTGGTACAGCAAGTGTGTGCTCTGAACACTCAACAGTCTGGAACTGAGGAACTATGAAGAGGAGTTAGAATATGTTGAATATACGTGATAACCTACTTTTACATCTGCCTCCTGCCTCAGCTCTGAAAGGCTGCTGCTCAGCTCCTCTCCACTGACCTCACAGGAAGGGAAGGGATCCCGTGAAATGCATGGAAGTGCAAGGCGATGTGCAATTCAGCAGAATCTCCAGCACCAGGATCTGGAAGTTAATCACATCTCCTTTTTCCTAAGGCATGATATCTCCTCATGTACCAGTCACTCTTAGTATTTTCTTAGTAATTGCCTCAAAGCTTCCATTCGGGCCACAAAGTTAAAAACCTCACAAAATCTGCCTATAATGAAAGTATATAAATCTTTCACTTGCAAACTGCTCATTAAGACTATTCCCACTGTTAGCAGAATCTACTGTTGGTGAATACCGGGTCAAAAAGTTAATTCCCTTGCAGTCCTTTTACTGTCTCCTTAATGATTACCGAGAGTCCGGAAATGAGAGCAAAAAGTATTTAATTCTTTATTCAACATGAAATTGTCTTGATTTATACTCTTGAAAAATTAATAAAATGCCTTTGAGACAGTCTATCTCTGCTGCCAGGCTTGCACAATGTATCTGCTTTATCTGCTGAGCTGTGCAGAACCGTAACAGAGAATAATACTTCTGCTTTCAGTACTGCATTTACTGTAAATTTCCATTCTTCCAGGAAAGTTCTGACAGACATGTTTAGCATCTCAGATCTGACTTCAATAGGGGAACTTAGCTATTATTTGTTCCACTATTACTTTTGAATTAAAGACCTAGTAGTTGAATTTGGTGCCAGGACCAAAGACACAGACAGGATTTTTGCAAGAGTCTGGAAAAACCAACTCCTCCTGGGCTCACGATAAAGGCACCACCCAAATGTTCCTTCTGTACCAGGGTTCCTCTTTCCACAAATCACAGCACTATACCATGCAGGCAACAGGACTTACACTCCTATACAAAGCTGAGTTGGGTGTTGTCAGATTTACCCCATTCTGCCTAACAAACAGCATCCCAATTATCCCATACTTTGCTACATGCCACATACATTTAATTGAAACTAGCCCAACATCTTGGTTATTCTTGGTGATGATGTCACAGACTTCACCACCAGTTACAGACTAAATGGAATCGTTGATAGGATCCTTCACAAGGGTCTCGGGGAGGGAAAAAGGAGATTGTGCTATTTTCAGGTTTTAAAACCTTACGTATATTTTCTTAGCAAACCACTCATTTATTGCCCTGCTGTATCCTGTTCCCTTATGATCTTACTTTTCCCTCCTGTGAACTCTAGTCTGTCCTACCTAAGAGAAACATTGTCAAAACATGTACACCCACACAGTTTAGGAAGGAGATTTACATCCAAAGTAACATGAACAAAACTGTGGAAAGTCACCATGTTTCTAACATTAAAAATATTAAGGAGGAGTAAATGTGTGCTCTGGGAGACTGGAGTTGCTGATCAAATATTCCAGTCCTATATTACTGATAATTGTTTTCAGGTTCAGAAACAACCCTTGTTTGCTGACTTTCAAATAACCACTGAAGAAGTTAATCAGCAGCCAGAACAAAACAGCTTCCAGAAGGCAGTGACAGTGAAAAGGAAGTCAAGCACAATTGCTGCACCACCTTTTATACCCTTACCTTTACAAAGCCTTAGCCCTTAAAGCTGGAAATGCTGTTTGCTGCTCTGTCATGACATGGCTGTACTGGTGAGTTCGAATTAGAACAGCATTAAAAATGCTAAACAGAGCCAAAATAAAAGAACAATTGGAAAGCAGTTAATGAGCAATGAACTTCTCTTACTTTTGAAAAGCTGTCCTTCCACTTGCCCACAAATCCAGATGCACACATATGCACAATGCACACAAGTTTAGCCTGTTTGCATGTTTGCAGAACAGTTCAGTACTCCACAATCTTTATCAATGATATGATGAGATGTCTTTGCAGACTTGCCTGTGGCACGCTTCAGAAGCAGCTGAAATAAGGTTCTGGTTGCCAGGCTTATCTTTTATCTTTTACCTCTGAATGACACAGCAGAGAGTCTATTACCTGCATTTTTCACAGTTGGATCTTTTAAGTGTGATTATGGGCAGCAAAGATATAAAGCAAAGTCTTCTGTATTTTTCATTCCTCTAAAATAAACTCTCTCCTTGGAGCTTATTGGAAAGCTTGAAATTGAACTAATGAATATCTCAGGAGAAAACACAAACTGGACAATAAAATGCATATACAAAAGGCTCTGAGTATCCTCACCCTTAAGCACAATTCAAAGCAGTTGAAATGAAAAATCTTTAAACTCTTCCTCACTTACCTGCACTAATAAATATCAACAGATCACGCAACTTTGTTTCAGGTGCGCCACCAGATGAACAAATGTTTCTCTTCCTGCGTGAAGAAGGGATTTCAGAGAAGCCCCTTGGCCAGCCCTGCCCTGAACCAGCAGCCTCAGGTGTGAGCCCCACTCAGGGCACCTCACAGCTTCCACAGGCCTTCATGTGTCAGGAAGGTTTCACAACATGCAGCGATCCCTAAAGAGAAAACAACAAAATATTTAATGTTTGCAATGCCTCACAAGACTTCATTTCCCAATTTGCACTCAATTTCTGTCAGCAGCTTGCAGTATTTTCATCATCCTCCAGCCCAGGCAAACCCTGTGACTCCTGCTCCACTTGAATGAGAAACAGGGTGAGGAGTGGAAGGTAACTGCTTTAAAGAGAGCAGCAAATTCCCTGAACCTGAATGCAACAAAAAGCTAAACTACAAAATGTCTTTTCCCATATTTCAGAAATATTAGATGAGGTACAAATAATATAATTTAATATAGATATGCTTTTATTTCCAAGGCTTCCACAGATACTACATGCAAATGTTCAACTGCACCAAATCAAAATACCAAACTCGGGACCATTTAATCAGTTAATTGATTTTCAGAGGTGTGAGGCAGTCTGTAGCTTTGCTTGCCCAATTGTTTCTCCTGTCTAAAGTAAGATGCAGTTCTGACTCCATTAGTTCATTATGCTGTAAATCAGAGAAAGAAGAAATAGAAAAGACCAGCAGGAGAAGCAAACATTATCAACGTTGACAGGAATGTTAAATGAATTTTCTCCCAACATTCTGCTTAAGATCATTTCAGTAATAAGAGTGAAATAAATTCTAGACATTTTGTTCTTGAAGTGAAATGTTACCCTTTCATTTTGCTAAAACCAATTCAAAGAAAAAGGAAAGAATAGTTGCCAAAAGTCCTTAATTAACAAAGACCCCTAGTGAGGATGAAAAACCTACACATCCAACCTCTTGGCATTTAGTATCATGGCTCCTGTCAAGACAGGAACAAATTGTTCAGCTACATTGCAGAAGTTTTTAATACAGAATCCATAAAATTTAATGGAATAAACCTCTTGGCAACTGCTTTCTAGCTAAGTAAAACTGGTTTATTTCCAGATCACTGATCTTGTTTTGTAGGTAATTACATTTTAAAATTATACTTCTTCTCAATATTACTTTGAAATATCTGCTTTTTAATAGATCAGTACATAAAAACAGGCTTCTCAGTTCTTCTGATACAATTTTACATCAATATTTAATTATTCTAGTTACTCTCAACTAAAAGGGCCCATATTCTGGACTTTCATACCAACTTTCACTGTGGCTGGGATTCCTCTGAGCCTTTTGTTAACATCTACAACAAAACAGATACTCAGATTTTTCCTTTTAAGGTTATTTTTTGAACAAGAATTCTTCCTTGTCCTTAACTGCTTTAAAAAAAAAAAAAAAGGAAAATGCTAAGAGGAAAATATGTTCTCTCCTTGCTGTTTACCCAGAAAATAAAATGGATAGAAAATACAAACACACTACCATATGCAAAAATATCCTGCTGGTTAAAACTCCAGACATCAGATGGGTCTGTAGTGCAAAAGAGCCTTGGCATTTGTGTGGGACCATGGAGGGGCTTCTGGCCATTCTGGCCAAGAGACCAACCCCTCTTGTGACTCTTCATCTTCACTGGAGATCACTGCTCCAAACCCCTAGGACAAATATTTAAAGAGACAAAGAACTAGTTTGTGAGCTTTAAAGTTGGGTTAATTACTGAACAAATATATAACTAGAGAAGATAGAGGTATATTTGTCTTATTTGACTGAAAATTCAAACTGCTCTCCTGATCTCCAGCCGTGAGTGGAGATAACTGAAATTTCCGGACACACCGGAAAACGTGTAGGACACAAGATGTGACTTGAAATCTTATCTCGCTTCCACTGACATGCAGGGATGTCTCCAGGCTTTAACAAGAGTAGGGAAGGCTCCTAAAAGTCTCTCTTTTAAAACATCCATGCTCAGCCCACATCTCACAGACTGAATATTGCCCCATTACAACAGTGTTTCAACAGCCCACGGAGCTTTACTGGCAACACCAGGCAAGAAAAGGAGCTGTAATCAAGGAAAAAATCATCCAGCCCACTTCCTTCTACTGCCTTTAAGTCCAAGGAAAAAAATATACTAAAAAATAACACAGTAAGGGCAAGACAAAGAATTCAGCTCTTCTCATTCCTCGAATAAGGCAAGTCATCTTTTCAAGGTGGATATGAATGGGTAGATTAGTTCAGAAGAAACTGCAAAGAAATCTATAAATACTTTATTCAAGCAAAGGCCTTAATTATCTTGCCAAAATCCCAGTTGTCAGGAAACAGGGACAAAGATGCAGCACCAGATGGTTTCTGCTTCCCAAAAGTTCTGTATACCCACAGAAATAGGAGCGTAACTACAGAATACATGGGTCTTAGGATTAATCTATACCACTAAACTCAAGGAAGTTACCATTTCAAATGTGTTTTTTCAATAAAGACTTGAGTATTTCCTAATATTAAGCACTACAACAAGTTCCAGTTTCTTCTTACCAGCTCTCCAGTGCCATTTGTGAGTGACACTCATAATTATCCCTTATTATTTGTTTTTGACCTTTTTCATTATCTCTTCTCTGCTTCTTTAGAAATTCCATTTTAAAATTACTGATCTCACGGAAAGCCTTGATGTTGCACTGTGTTCTCCTATCCCAAATCTTTACTTTAGCACTCCAGTTTTCTCTCTAATGAAGGTTTCAATCACTGTTTGCTTTACTGTCAACCACCTTGACGGGCTGTGAGCATAACGAACTCCCTTAACCTCAGAGGAAGCCACTGCAAATCTGTCAGGGTTAATGGGCTCACGGGCTGGTGATTTCACTGCACACTCTCCCAAAGGCAGCAGGAGAGTCCTGCAGCAGCCTGACCTCCACAGCCTGCCAGGAGTGGGAGGGCAGGAGGAGGCATGGCCGAGGGAGCCAGGCACGCTCCTGTGTTTTCAGTAAACACTGCCTGGAAAATGGGCCTGCTTTATAGCCCAGATTAGAGACTAAGATAGACAGATAGATAGATAGCAGCTGGCTGTGATGGAGAAGCCCTCTGAGGGGAACTGCAGGGCTCACTTGGGGAAGAACGTGCCGGGGAATGAGGCAGCAGTTGGTGCACAGAGATGTAAAACAGCAGTGGCAGCTGAAGGTTGTAGTGTGGGCACAGAATTGAAGTAGTGGCATTCACTGCTGCCATCAAAGCCTTGCAGCTGCTCAGTCCCTGCACAAACCTTCCTTCCTGCTTTCCCACAGCTGGTCCTGCAGCTGAGCCTCATTCACTGGAGCTTCAGCTCCCTTTCTAGAAATTTTTTTGTGAGGGCATACACATTGTAGGAGCTGCAACTTGCCTAGGAGAGTCCAAATCACCACAGGCCCTCTTGGTGGTGGGTCTGAAAGCAGCCTCCAGCTTTTTGCTGTGCAGATGCACTGCTGGGAGTGTTGAACTACCCAGCCCGAAGCCAGCTGAGGAAGCCTACACAAACAGCAGTGTGTAATTCCTCCTGTCTCCACTACGAAAAGAGCCTGACTCAAACTGATTTGTCTCCAGAGAAGAGCAACATGAAATACATTTGCAGACATGACACTGAAAAAGCAATGCAGGTTGCTGCCTGTCTGCTAAAGAGATGACCCAGCCAAACTGGAAACAGGGACACCAATGGCACAAGGACAGGACATGTCCTGCATGGCAAGTCCTCTTGGTGGAGCAGGATCTCAGTATCTGATCAATTGCTGGCTTAAACCTAGGTTTATTTTGTGGCTTTGGTTATTTAAATCACTTACTTTCTTAGTTCATCAGATGAGATTGTATTGTATAGGAATGCTGAGAGACAAAACCAATGAATGATTCTGAGATATTCACCTGGAGTGGGGGTGCAGTTGGTCATCTTGTTGGACAGTGATTAGAGATGTAGGAATCAGGGTCTTTTTCAGGAATTTCCAATTCATACCTTTTACTTACTTTAACCCTATAAAAGCTACAGTCTTTCAAACATGAAAGGAACAATTGCTGTGATTTCCGCATTTCTTCTTTGCTTTCCTCACCTGATTTTCTGGCTAAGGTACCATCAAATATCAAGATATCTGGAATGAATACTTAATTCAGCCACAGGTTCAATGTTCTCACTGGCCTTCTCAAGAGGGTCATTGAAAAAACTTCAGAGAATACTGGCACACATTTTTGCCACTTTACTTCTGGACTAATGTTGTTAAAACCACCCAGCATCCACATTTACCCTGCGCTGGTGCATCTAGCAAGACTGGAAAAGCAGTTTTTCTCTTATTTTCCTCTCATTTCACATTGCACTACAGACACAGTGGATTCTATTCTCTAGAGTTGACGTGTATCACACCCTCACTCACTCTTGCGACCTCCAAGAGTAAAGGTTTTGAAAGCAATAGAATCAGTCTGAGTTTAAATTCCTCTACAGCACGAACTCCAAACCTGGCCTGGCTCTTAACATGGGAGTCACAAAGACTATTTGATTTTCCCTTGTTTGTTTTGGCACTCCCATAACAGGAAAGTAATTTCATATGCAGGGTCAGATAGAACATACTGGCCAGTAAAGGCATCCGAAAACTAAACTTCAGTCAGGAATCTGTTAACTGGGACCCCTGGTAATTGGATTTCATTTTTCAACAGCCACACCAGTCATTACAGCTCCTGCACTCCTAGAAAATGAGGCACCAACCACCTTCTGTGATTTTGAGCAATAAAAGGCTAATTACCATCTTTCAATGTCATATGCCAAAAGTACCCTATATGATGTGAATGCCTGGAAGACAGTTGTTTGGTCAGATGAAAAAAGGAAGTAAAATTACTTTAAAAACCCACCAAAACCAAAACCCAAACCCTGAGTAATGAATGACGTTTTTAATGAGCAGCAGAAATGCAACCATAGCCTAGTTCTCACTGTATGAAATAAGCCACTGCATACACAAAAAACTGCTTTAGGTTTTGGGGGATTATGGCTGCACTTCCCTAAGGCATTACCTATCACAGAATACTCTGGATTGAAAAAGAGCCCTAAGATCATCGAGTCCAACCATTAACTTAACACTACCAAGTTCACCACTAAACCACTTCCCTAAGTGCCACATCTACACATCTTTTAAATCTGGTTTTTAACTATAGAATAAGGCTGTGTTTTCCCGAAGGAAATAAAGCTTTCTGGATGGAATTTGCTATATTTAATCGGTCAGGTAACCAGTAAGTTTATACATTACAGTTAAACATTCATTATGTTTTGTGCAGGAAAAAAAAGTGAATGTGAAGATTCTTTGGCTTGGTTTGAGAACAAAGTTTTGGAAAACACAAAGAAGTAGCTAAGCAAATATAATTCTACGTCTGCAGCAGAAAAAACAATAATTTCCAGGATACTTAGGCACATGTGGGTGTAGAGAGTCACAGGGGATTACGACTTTCTTCTTTCTGAATTCATAAAGATGACATTTCACTGCAAAGAAAGCTCTGTTCATAGACTGAATTTGAAGGAAATAGCCTTGAGGTTGCTCTAATCCTGCCAGGGAGATTCAGTACAATAAGTCTCAGATTCACACCACTGGTTAGGAGAGCAGCTAAGACAACGGAAGCAGTGGAAGTAAAGGTCTTCAGTGGATTTATGGATGCCTCAGCTGCTCTAAAGAGGCTGCAGTGCTGTACCTGCAGATCTGATGGCCTGGTTAAACACCCTGTGTTTGTGAGAGAGGGACGTGTAACAGCCCAGCAGCATCTCATTTCTTCTTACTGCTGTTTTTCCCAGGAAGCTTCTTACCATTGCTTATATGAAATGCTGGAGTGAATGTGGATCTCTGAGATGTCTCATTTTCCTTAATGCTCACAGTTAACTGAAATATTAATTATATAAAGTTCCACCCTCTTATTATTTAAAGCCTAAATTAACATAATTACCATAATTAAGACAAATGCTTTTTTCAGTCTATTATGCCTTAGCTTTTCCTGAAGGCAGATTCATTATCTTAGAGCCAGCTTTTATCTAACAGTGAAAGCATTATTGAAATTGGTACCATTAATGTTCATCAAGACTTGCACATCACCACTTACCTTGATATTACTGATTTCTACCCCGATTGTCTAGGTGAAAAATTTGTGGCTCATTAGAAAGACCAAGTATTACTTGGAAAAAAAAAAAAATAGAAAAGGCTGTACTAGCAAAAGTCAAAGTAGAGAAATCTTTAACACAGATTGAAAATGTGCTAAACCAGTGCTCAAAGCCATGAAGTCAAGTCTCGCTATGTTTCCAGTCTGGAATTTACTTATACTACAAAAAGGAGGAACAAAAGAACACACATAAGAGATTTTTAACTAGCTAAGTGGGATGCTGTTCGGAGATTTGCAGCACAAGCTTCCTCACTGGCTGTATCCAAGCCCCCCTTGAGATGCACCGAGGCCTTGCCTTGATGGCAGTGGACATGGGGATGCCTTGATTATGTGTCTCTCTCAGCTGCCACGATAAACACAATTAATTCAAAGCATGAAGGTCTGATGGGCTTCTCTGCAAATCAAAATAGCTATGAAGGCACACTGCACATAATGGAGCTGCAGCACAGTGCCTCTGCACCCATAGCCAGTGACTGAGGTTACCCTCCAGTACTGAGCTACCCGGAACACCCCTGCAGCTATCAGCACAGAATCTGACAACTTTTATCCTTCAGAAAAAAATAAATTCCAGTTTAACTCTTCCTTTTGGTTGATAACTCATATTACAGTGTGCACTCATGAAAGGAGTGTGATTTTATTCAAATACAATGTCTCAGTTACAGCAGCAGCAATATAAACTTTACTGAATGTTTTATTGTCACATAGCACTCCTTGCAATAAAGGCATCTCAGTCACCCTGAATGCTCCTGGAAAGGATTGCTCTCGTGTAAGATCAGGCTGGCAATAAGCACATCTCAGTATGCCATTACCCTTAGTATAAGAAAGTCCTTTTTATGTTCTATTACATGTTTTCTTCTTTATAAAAAGCCTAAGGAAGTGCTCAGAGGCCTGGGCAATGCAATACATTGCAGTGAAAAAAGGAAAGCAGGAGGGTGCAACATACTAGAGGGACAAGAGTGGAGTCACTGCATTGCCACTGTCCCTACACATCTCCAGGACCTTCAGGTTCCCAGATCACAAGTCTGCCCTCTAAACAATTCACTGCGCTTGCCACCCTAAACCTTTTCCAGCAAACCTGAGCCCTGGCAATCAGATACTCAGAGAGGATCAATTCTGGCACCAAAATTAGTGTTCAGATTTTCAAAAAGTTTTACCACCGTGCTAAAATTCAGGGTCTTCATTTGGTGCATTTTGCTGCAAGCTGAAAACCCAAGCTCCACTATGAGTGGCTGCTCACAGTCACAGTGGCTGCCCACTGTCAAATCTGTCCTTACAAATTAGTTCTTATCAGAAGCCAGACCACAAGCAGAAAGTTCAAGTGGGGTCTTCGTGATCTGGATAGCTGGTTTCCATTTTTAGGAGTAAAAGCCATTAGAATATTCTACCCTTATTTTCTTTTCCTGTTTGGTGAGTTTGTGGTATGCCAGGAATGCCAGCTGTTCATTTAATACCACTCATGACTGTATAGAGACGATATTTCTTTCACTACCTCATTACTGAAAAACTGGCAAGCGAAGGGTAATGCAGAGCAGAACCTTCCCATGGCAAGGGGTGCTAGCCACAGCAGTGTTTTGCTGCTAGAAATGATCAACCTTTGTGGCAGTCACTTTGTTGGTCCACCTTGAATTGTGGTTCAGAGATTGCTCATTTCTGGAACTGAAAGAGTTTTGTTAAACATAAAGCCCAGCAGCTGTCCTGACTGTTCTCCAAGGCAGTTTTCCTTGACTGCTGAAGTAGGCAAACCTCTATCACCTTTTCTGGAAGATCAGTAATGTGCATCTTTGCTAAAACTCACCACATGCAGAGCTGGATTTGACAGACTTCATCATAAATTACCTCAACTTTCTATTACATTCACATGGAGTCCTTTACCCCAGCAGACAATTATTTGACTGATCCTTTTCCACTGTAAACAACCAAAACACCAGCTCTCATGATTCCACTGCTTATATCAACAGGGCCTACTCAGCACAGCTGTTCAAACATTTGTTAAATCACTTCACAGCAAATAACAATATGGTGCAGCATGCCTGGTCCTCATTTCAACTTAACCATAGCAATATTTAGCATGCAATAAAAAAACATATGCTGTATTCACAAAAAGAAAGTACTTCATCTTAATCAACAGCAGCCTGCGAGTCTCAGAGGATACTGGAAAGTTCCACAGGTAAGTAGAGCCTTAAAGGCTGTGAAAGATGAATAGCTTCATTCATCCTGAAACCTAATTCCTAAGAATGTGCACCCAGAAGTTCAAACAGTCTGACTTTACACTTTGGTGCCCAAAGGCTGGGCCTGATTCTGCATCTATTAATTTATTTTGTATGTGTTGTAGCAGAATCCAGAATCCACTAAAAATACCAGGAAACTGTTGTGATAGAAGAAAACAGTGAAAAGAATGCCCAACCCTAACACGTTAATGTGAGAAAACAGAGACGTGAAGTGACCCACTGAAAGGAAATCATCTACTTAGTCAGGGAGCAGAATTCAACTTTTTTGACTTTTTTTGTTAATGTCCAAGCCACTGGACCCTTCTGGGTTCCCTAACGTGTTGTGATCTCCTCCAAATTCTTCCTACTGCACCCCTAAAGTTTAGACAAGCAAATCTGAAAATTTTATCTTAATTACTGAGCTCTGAGTAAAGATGTATTTCTCTCCCTGCATCTCTCCCTTTCCTACAGGGACCTTAGCAAGAACTTTATGAATTAAACAAGAAACAAGACCATCACCCTAACCTGCTCATGCCTATTCCTGTGCTCCTGCTCCAGGACTCCAGAGCCTGGAATTTGCTGGGAGTGATATAATCAGCAGCCAGCCCCACTGCAAGCTGAGACTGCAAACACACAGGGCTCCCTCTAGACACAGGTTTCAGATGAGCTGCTGCTTGGCAAAATACCAGAACCCTGTTACAATTTTACACAGGTGAAGAATTCACAGAGCCTGACTTCTTGCAGAGCTCTGTTCAGTCTCATTGATAAAGATCTACTGCAGCCTGCTACTTATATAAGGAAAAAGTAGAGATGCCTTCGCTTGGCAGCACGAGACCACAGTTCCTTTCTCAGGACTGCTCTGACTACACACTCAGTGTCTTTGGAGAGTCCATCCCTACTTGTTGCCCTCTTTAGAGGATTCTATCTTCCCTTTATAGCCTCACTATCAACTGACAGAAATTCCCAAATCTTTCCATTGTTCTGTTTTCCTCTCTCAGCACAAGGCATTTTTCGAGTATCAAAATTAATTCAAAAATTCTGTTCCTAGGACTAGATTCCAATATGAACACATTACAGAGAGTTCCAAATTACAAATACCACTGGAGGGTAAAAAAAATCTAGTTGTGTAGAGTTATTATTTTTGAGCATTTAGGCTGTTATCTCTCACTGGAATTCACTGTGACTAAATTTTTTTGAACCATCTCAAAATTATAAACCATAGAATATAGTATTTATCTATGAAAATAAAAAAAGATTAGACATGACCCTTTTTAAGACCACAGTGGCATTTGTGACCTCTTACAGATTTTTATAGAGTTATTTATTCAGTTTACAGTGTGTATTTTGAGTGTATACATAACATGAGGAGTAGATCTCATGAGTGATACAACTTTGTTCCGAAGACTGAGGGAACGCAATATTGGAAGTTCTCCATGAACTGTCTGAAAAGGTTTTCCCCAAAGTTTTTTTGTGGGGGGAGCTAAGCAGAGAAACGTGTAAATGCAGTTTGGGTTCAGCAAAGACCAAGTCTGTATCGCCTTTTCTATTCCAAGATCTCTATTTATTTAGAAACCTAATTTCTCAACCTCTACTTTGCATGTCTTTGACAACTTTCATTCACACCATATGCAAATGCTAAATGTGTTACTGTTAGGAGTAACACGAGATGATTTATTATTCATTTAATCAGATGAATCTGCTAACTCCAGTAGCCTATAGTTTTGAATTCTATCAATATTTGCATTACCAGTAACTGGAGTCAGCTGAGCATGTAGTAGGTTCAGTTTTATGGAGGGCTGTTAGAGGGGGTTTAGTTTTGCATATTGAGTGAAGACTCCTTTGGGATCTCTAAGGAGACTGCTGACTTGCTACTCTTCCCTTGGCCACTTCTGGCCACTGTTGGAGGCAGGATACTGAGCTGGCTGGACCACCAGTCTGACTCCATGTAGCTTATTACACATTACATAGCTGTTCTATGCATAAAGAGCAGACAAAAGGTATTTACACCCTGTCTTAGCAGGACTCTGCTTCACACTGAATATCCTCCATTCTCCAAACCAAGGCTGTAGTTAGGCAAGAATTGTTAAATAGCTAAATTAGTTGAAACTATGAGGTGAATCACTGCTGCCTCTCCAAGCACAGCACTTTTATGTAGGCTTAGAAATATCTTCTGCTTATTTTTTTGATAAACTCACAAAAGCATAAAGTAGTTGTCGCCAAGACAATGCCATCAGAAGCTCTCCCAGAGCAGCAGGAGTGTGCACGAGGAGCTGGAACCGGGCTCAGGGGGCTGCTGGATGCAGCACAGCCACAACCCGAGGGGATGGGCTACACCCCTGAATGCGCCACTGCATCTCCATAAACACTCATTGTGCTCTTTCAATTACAACACATCTCAAAGCTGAAAACCATGAACGTGTGCGCTTGGAACATTTAATTTGGGAAATTGGGAAAGCGTGCTCATCTCCTGTGGCTCCTTTTTCTCTATGTTCTTCCTTAATAAGGCCTCAGCATTTCACAGCCACTGAAGAATTCAAAGAATGCCATTAACCAAGATACCACCCTGATAATTAAAACTAAATGCTTGTTCTGAAAGAATTCCCTAGCGAATCTCAAGTCTTACACACAGAAACTCCTTTTCAAGCCAAAATATTACAGCTTTTTGTTCTCTAGGTGATGTCTCAGCCTTTTGCTTTTTTTCCTTTTATCACTCTTTCCCAATAATTACTCCATCACAATCATGAAACTGTGTCATTATTCTTTCATAACTTACAAACGCCAATTCCCGAGTTTTGGTCTCAGGAATTTATTCTCTGCTTGCTGGGTTGCTTTTAGAGTGTGGCTATACCTGTCTTTATTACAAGGGAGAGAAAAAGAGAAGGGAAGAAGGGAAGAAATTATAAAGGGAGTGGTGAATGAAATGAATTGCTGGAACTTAGGTTCTCTTAGGGCAAGGAAAGATGTGTCAGTGGCTGAAAAAATGGAGAAAAACCATCAAGAGTAGCTCCCACACACTTCATCTACTTGAAATGTAGATATTTTCTATAATTTTATATTTTTCTGGACAGACAGATGAAAACTGCAGCTCAGATTTGTTCTCTGGGAGCTGTCATACATAAAGACTCTGACCTGGAAGTCTGTTTAGCACCCCAGGACAGGCAGGAAGTCAAGAAAGGCTTTTGGCTACCAGCAGTGAAAATGCTGCTGCATTCACCCTGGGAAACAAATGTGGGCACAACATCTACACATAAATATTTCAGGAAACCTGCCTCCTTAACTCAAAAATCTTAGCCTTGCCTCATTATTAGTGTTAGGAGGAAAAACTTATTAAATATATGTCATAAAACCCCGTTTCGCTGAATGCAGCCACCAAATGAATTTCTCTGAATACCCCATCAAAACTGAGATTAAATCACTCTTACAGTTGTTGATCACTATATAAAATCCTACATTTGTACCCTCGGTCTTGTATTGAAGCAGATGTCACTGCTTATGGGCACAATACATGAATTTTATGCCTCTCTGAATACAAAGGGTGACTGTAGAGGAAAATAAATTGATGAATACAGCCATATCTGAATTCTTCAGTTCTGTGGATTGCCACAGAAGTTTCAGTTCTCAAGGCTTCTCCAAGCTTGTTTAGCTTTAAGACTTCACAGGAGGGAAAGGGTTTGTGTAATAACTAAGCCTGGAGCTCAGAAACTGCATCTCATTTCAAAAATGTTTGAAATGTTCTCATTTAACAGTTTCTGAAATGAAATACAGCAGACTTCCAGGTCTGCAACATCTTGTCCTCATTTGCAATGCAAAGTTTTAAAAAAGCTTAATGGAATTTAAGCTGGTTTTTTTTTTTTTTTTTTTTTTTTAATCCAGAGAATCATCCTTCCAGACTCTCAAAGACTGGTCCTGGCAATGAAAAAGGAGGCTGAAGTACTCAATTTATGTTAGATACCATATCTCAGTGCAGCTTAAGACAGAGGAGCACACTGATACTTGCTGCTCATCATCTCAGAAGAAAATGGTTTGCAGCACTGCCCTTACACAGCCACTGGCACGATCCTTCCAATGTAACAAACTGCTTTACATTATGGGAATGTGGCATTTCCAAAGATGTCCGTTTGGTTTCTTGCATCAAAATGAAAAATGTCTAGTGCATTGTTATGCCTTTTTAGTAGGTGTATTAAAATCTAACCATATAGCTGAGATAATGACTTCTTTGCTTGCTAGAAATTAAGGTTGAAACAGCACACGATACAAGAGAGGGAAATATGGCTTAAGGTTCATTTACCCACGTTATAAAATGCAGAACTCTCTCTGCTGATCTTACCCTTAGCACAGTGCTGCAGGTGACATGGCTGTAAAATATAAGGAATTTTTGTTGTTGTTTGGTTGTGAGGGGTTTTTTTGTTTTGGTTTTTGGTTGGTTGGTTGGTTGGTTTGGGTTTTGTTTGTTTTGATTTGGGTTTTTGCTTGTTTGGTTTGGGTCACCACATTTTCAAACTACCTGGCTAGAGCAGACTGAGAGTACTGAGATTCCTATAAAACAAGGGTTTGGATAACAAATTTCAATTTCAATTATTTCTGGTTTCTCAGCTTTGAGACCCATCTCTGCAGCCTATGAAGCCGTTTTGTACCATCACAAGATTTGTGATCTAAATTCAAACCAGGAGCTCTAAGAAGCAGAGAGATGCAGTCAAGCTCTAAAAAGCCAAGATATGCTATGCTTTTGTTTAAAAAGAACATTAAATTTTGCACCTGAAAAGCACAACTCAACTCACCGTAAACTCCCTTAAAGTTCCAGTTTTGCTCACTCTTGTTCTATAAAACTGAACAGTGAATAATTCAAACGTTTCATTAATTTTGTAGGAACGGGTAATGTTAGAAGAGCACGAGTCTATAGCCTGAAGTAGCCGGTGCAGGGGAAGAACCGAAGGCTTGGCTGGGGCTGGAATTCTCCCCTTGGGAACGCGGGAGCCTCCCGACCCCAGCGGAGGGGTTTGTGAGGGGAGCGAGCACAGCGCTCCCCAACCTGCGGGGAAACACGGGCACTGAAGGAGCAGCAGGGCAAGGCAGAAACAGCTTAGGCATACCCAGAACAATCTGCCCGGTGTTGTGCTTCCCATCACCTGCCCAGCGGCACAGATATCCTTTCCTTCCCCGTCTCCAACCTGCTCTTTTCCCCTGCAGCTGGGAACCGCCGCGCTCCATGAGCGACCCATTGTCTGTGCGCAAGGGGAGGGTTCGGGAGCAGGACTCCGGTGAGGGGCAAGGGCCGGTTCTGTACCTCGGCACACGCAGGGGCTGCTCCGGTCCTGCTCCCAGACCCGGGACGGGGGACGCCGGAGCCACTGGGGACACTGAGGGCCCGGGCACCGCCGCGGCTCGGGGCCGGAACGGGCGGGAAGGCGGGAGCGCCGTGAGGGGCTCAGGGGGAGCGCTGAGGGCCGGGCCGGGCC
>VZTA01001489.1:51271-68410 GCA_013398855.1 Mohoua ochrocephala | reverse complement strand
GTACGGTGTAGTAATCGCCTATGCTAAACTGAGCAGCATTCTAATCTTTCTGGGTGATAATCAAAACTGTAGGTTTAACAGGAGTGACAATCTCCTGACAATTGAAATGCACGAGGGGGACTGAATTGCATGCTATGCTACTCACCTAATTTCTAGGGCAATTCTTTATTTTTAAACATTATTAATAGCCCTTAGATCACTAGTTTTGCAGGAAGCCAGCTGTTTCTTCTAAAAACCGTGGAGGGAGTACTTGTTACTGTCAGCCCTCTTTACAGTGACTTACCTTCCCGTCTGTTTCAGCATATCCAACATTTTTGCTTGAAATACAGGATCAACTGCCTCCACACTGACACCCTAATTTAAAAACCAGACAAAAACCATAGTAGTTGTACATGAAGCAATATTATCTTTTAACTTGTAACTTTGCACAAACAAAAATATTCATAAGCATCTGTTTAAAAAGGCAACCTGAATACTTTAGTACTACGTGACAGAACTCCCTTAAACGCAAAATATGATTTTTAGAAATGTATTTCAATGTGATTTTTAAAATGCTAAAAGATTATCTTGAATTGCTATTTAAGTAATCTTTACTATGAGTAAACATGATTAAATAGGCATAGGAATTCACATTTTTCTGCTCTGTTTGGTCTCCACACAGTGGCCTGTTGTTTCTCCCAAGTTCAGCACCACACGTTTTATTCAAGATAAATATCACGTATTGGCTTTTTGCAGATTTTTATATTATGCGCATGTCTAGAATAAACTCAGGACAAAAGAATTTGAAAATTTTATGGAGTGCAGCTCTGAGTTACAAGGGAATCATCCCATGCTTGTTTTAAGAACATTTCATTCTAGTTACACAAAATAAAGCATCATCAATTCCAATTATGCCCCTTGACTCGTCTCTTTAATCTGTTCATAAAATGGATATTTGTACTCAAAATTTAAATACATGTATTTTTCAAATCACAGAAGTATCATATAAGAGACATGCAAGTAAGATCTGCCAGAGAGAGCAAGTCTGAAGTGTATCTAGTTTGAAGTTTATCTATAGCATCATCACAATTAAGGGTACCCTACACTTCTAATCAAACCTTTTACATTTTGAGTCTTTCTGCTGGCTCATAGTATATGAGTTCTGAAAGTTATCCATTTATAAGTCTTATAAGTCATGTTACAGCAATATATTTATACATACATAAGGACATAACATCTGCATATATTGACAGACACACTTAAGTACTAGCCTTTGCTAAAAAAGAAGGTTTGGCTTTTTTTTTTTTAATTGAAACCCTTTAACCATTAGACTTGTTTGTATTATAACTTGCAGCTTATACCTTCAGATTGCTTCAATGAGGTAAAGCACAAAAAGCTTTTAAAAAATAAATTTACCATAAGGAAAAAAACAAACAAGCAAATAAAATTTTCAAGGTCTAGATGCAAAGAACTCACCGTTCCAGACTGTGGCATTGCAAAAACATCAATCACTCTCACAGTATAATCATCAACAAACTCCCCAAGCATCAGACCCATAACCTCCATAGGGACACCAGCACGACCATGCTTCAACATCTGGAATTAAGACCAAAAGACACCATATGTTTAACAAAAGGTTCAAGTTTGATTTGAGGTAGTTCTTTCAGCCTTTGTTGATCTATAGCTAATTTGCAACTTGTAGCACTTTTGGAAACTGTAACAAACTATAAAATAGTAAAAACAAAGCCAACAAAAGAGAACTAATTAAAGTAAGTTTCTGAGGGTTCCAATCAGTATTAATTTATTCTTAAAATTAGTCTGGCCAGCACTCAGGTAACACAAGTCCAATAACTTTGGACAGCTGCCAGGTGCTCTATCTCCAGCATTATATTCAGACATAGTATGCACACACAACACTTACTTTCAGCAGTGCAAGGGAAGAGATATAAACCTGTTCTGCTGTATCGACCGCAGGAGCATCTGTTGGTGGCCCCTACAAAAACAACAAACAATTATTTTCACCTTCATTGCCATTCTGCGGTTTCTAAATATTTTCTTTTGTTTTGCATATTAAAAAACTTATAGAAAAATGCACACGTAATTGTGACTTTGTGGGTTAGATGCACTTGTTACAAACAAAACTAAAAAAATGCACACCCCACCCCCAAACCCTTCTTTACAGCACCTTCTTTCACTAACATTATTTTGTCATAGGTCACCTAGCCACCATCCTGTCTCCCCCCACCCCAAACAACACAGTCTAAAGAGCAATCTTACCAGAACCAGTCAAATATAAAGCAGGCAAGTATTACACTGGATACAAACCTGTTACAAGCCATTCAGGCTAAGAGTCAGAGCTAAGTTTCCATTAGTCAGCCTTGCTGCAACGCTAACCTTCGTCAGTTGTAAAATATGGCCAGTTCTCCAATTAACTATGTGTTTCTTACAGTGGTGTGAATGTAAATGCTGCTGGGCTAGCATGATTAACTGGCACCAACACAAACAGCAATTTCCCTTTGCTTCATCAGCTTTCAGCTAAAGAGGACTTGCAGATAAAGGCTATGGGAGTACTTTGCAGATACACTGGTACAGTGAGAGAAAAAACGGACCTCTGATCCCTAGGTGGAAAAGCTGTGAACAAAATACTTTGCTCTATGCCTTATGAGTAGTTATTCAAAAATTAGCACAATTGTCCCAGGTGTGAATGATTGGTTGAAACAGGTTCTGTGTACTGTTGAAATTGAAAAACACAGGAGGCAGCAGTTTAAATGTCCCTTTCTTGAGAAGCAAGAGAAATATTGCTCTTATATACAGAATTCCACATCAGCATACCTCTCTACAGCCAATTAACAGCACATTCATTACTTTATACCAAATTGTGTACAACAAATTTCCACTGAAAAGACACAGCTTACTTCGGCATGAGGTGATGTAAATTTAGCAAAGCAACTATGGAGGTATGGCAAAAAAAAAAAGATACTCCACATCAAGTTGAAAGAGGAAAAATGGTGCCTTTACGCAAACACTTTGTAGATTTAGAACTTTGATTCCACAGTTATAAGCAAAATTGGGGGAAAAAAGTTTCTAATAAATTCTTAATTTTTCACTTTAAGTGAAAAAATTCAACACAACATGCATCCACATGACATCAAACAAGACAGAGCAATCAACACAAGCCATTACTTCCTGAAGATAAAACCAGACACTAAAGTAATCAACACATTACATTTGTATAGGAATAATCCTTTCTGCATACTTTGATTTTCACACACACAGAAAAACATGTCTTCCGAATAAAGCCTTAAAGAAACTAAGAAAATTCAGTTGTGGGGTTTTTTCCCCCCTAAAGTCAATGAATCTATTAGTTCTAGATCCAGTCTTTCTATTATAAATCCAATCTTTGTATTTTGAAACTCGCATCTATGCATGGATCTGTCAACCACACCCACTTCCTAACAGCTTCAAACCTGTTTCCAACTTTGATACTGCTGACCATCATCTCTCAATATGTGCCCTTCCTCACTTCTTACTACTCATTGCTAGTTCTTCTGTCACTTTGGCCTTTACATCAGCAATCTTCCAGCAGATTTCCCTGGTTTTCACCTTCCATAGTATTCTCACCAAAGGTCCATTTTCCATCAACCTCACCCCTTCATCAAGTATTTCCCCAGCTTAGCCCTAGTCCAACAGTGAGATGCTCCAGTGGAGAAGTGCTCCTCTAGCACTCGCGCTGAAACACTCTATGAGCAGTTCTTCAGAACATTTCCCAGAACCACATGGGCAGAGCACCTGCATCACTTATATTGAATTTTCTACAATTAAATTGTTTGACTGGCAAAGCTTCAAATGCCCAATCATTTTGTAATGCTATTCCTATGGTTTTTTCTCCATAAACATGTCAGTTTACTTTTTTAACTGTATCTCTCCTGCTTTAAGTCTATTCACTTAGCAGTGTTCACTTAGAATTCGGAAAGCACAAAGACTCATGTTTCCACTTAATCAATGCTAAGAAAAAAGCCCATGTAAGTTGAGTTTTAATTTTAAAAGTAACTTACTAGTTTGTTAACAAAACCCTTTTTTCATACATAAAGCTCTCCCAATTTTCCACCAGTTCTAGACCAGAGATGGTCTGAAGGGAAGATAAAAATAACTGGTAACCTTGTTCTTTAGGAAGAACCATAACACCCATGCCGCGATCACCAAATGCATTCTACATTTGTTCCACATTTTTTTTAACATTTCACTGTAAGCAACCATCCCATTACACCATTCGGTAATTTTTAAAATAAAGACTAGTGTAATAAAAATCTCCCCCAGATTAGCACAAATAGTTCCATGATTTCTGGAAGGCTAATCTTGATGTCTGACTGAGACTAGGTTCTCAAAAATCAGGAGCTTGAACTGAAGTTTACTCCACAGAACTCCACTATGGCTCTTGAATGAGCTCTCCTCTATGGAATTTCTGGTGTCTGTTAAAATCACACTGAGAGCTGTCCTGCAGCTGAGGCATTAATCACAGTTCTGTCCTCTCTATTCTATAGGTGCCTGTGTCCTCAACTTATAAGAGTTTGTTCTTCAAAATTTTTCTCATTTTAGGATCAGTCAGTAGATTCACCACTTACAGGGAGGAAACAAAGACAAACATTAATACATTTTCTTTCTGTAACAAGGCAAATGAATCACATTTAGTTTAAGTGAAGGCAGGAATTAAAACAGGGTGTTCCTAATATTTCCTTATGATTTCTATACTCCTTGGAGCATCCAAATGCTCATTGACCTCGATGATGGTCCAGAAGAGGGGATACTTAATATTATACTTCATCAAATCTTTAGGCATTCTATGAGATAAAATAGTTTGTTTTCAAAACTTATGTTGAATTCCTGTTGCCAGCACCCATAGCGAGCAATTTATTTTCAGCATAGGAAATATTGCTAATTCATAAAGGAATTTTTCATTGGTGTAAACCAACTTGCTTAGCTTTTGCTATTTTTTTTTAAAAGCCACAGTATTCACTGTGAAGGAATTTACATACTAAATGTACTTAAATATATATAAAAATTACTACATTAAGGATTAGGAGGCATCAACTGCATACTTCACTGCTTCTCTTTAAGCACACGCAAGAGATAGTAAAAATACCAAACATGACTTTCCACTCTTACCATGCAGTTCAACCAATTTACCTGAACTTGTAAAAATTAGCTAATGGTAGTACACAAGGCAGGTTTGTTAATTCTCAGTCATCTTATAAATACATAGCACATACCAAGTATTTCCTTGGTCACTGATGCTTCTTTGTGTGGCCTCACTATCTCCTTTCCGTCTGCTCTGTTCTTCTTATAGATTTTAATTACTAACTACATTATGAGAAAATTAAAGTCCTCATTGCATCGTACCAATTATGTGTATTAATTTTCATGTTAATATTCCTTCCTTTGTTTTCAACATCGATTACAATGAACTGCTCAAAAGAGTACTGAAATTCAGGAATTTGGAGGAGGAAATGATCCATAGGTCAAGTTTCACATTATTTTTCCACCAAAGGTAAACTGCCACATAAAATACTATAAGCACACATTTGTATTTCTACAGAAAATTCTAAACCAAAGTTCACCAAATTCTTAACATAAAACTTTTAAAGATTTAACTGATAAAGCCAAATGGGACTTGGGACTTCCAAGTAGTTTACTTGACTTTAGATGATTTGAAAAAAGAGATATTTGGAAACCGGAACCAGTTTCTTCCATCTCTGATCACCTCCTTTTCCACAAACGGCTGATAATCTAACACAGCCCTGGAGTGACAGCCCCAGCTTCTGTGTGTTAGTTACACAGTATGTGGGAGCCAGCTACAAGTTACATGTTTTGAGATCTCTTTGGCCTGTTTCTGGTAGTCTTTCACAAAAGTTTATGTATTTCTTTCATCAAGCAAAGAAGAAGAAAGATTTTATTAGCTAATCTCTACATGGAGGCAAATATTTTACACTGACCCTCCACAGCATGTGCTATTACCACTGTTCATAAACTTCACTGCCTGCCAACTTTAACAAAGAAGCACCATCCTTACGAAGCAGAGCACCAAATTAAATTAACTGGTATCAGGAACCCAGACAAGAAAGCGTTTGTGTCTGCAATGCCAAAGAGCTGCTGGTATTTTTGGTTACATTACCATATTCAAAGGGCAGCTATCTCATTGCATAGTTTTGGAAGGCTGTCCATCTCACTGCAAATATTGCATACCTACAGGTTTACTGGGTTATTTCTTGGGGAATTAAGAGAAAAATCAGATTTGGAAACTGCAAGGAATACTGTACATTCTTTTTCCCAACTATGCATGTATAAGCTGGATACAGTAACTATTAAAATTAAAGAACTGCTGGAAAAAATACTGTTATGTGTTACTGAAAAATTGATGTTTCTTCTGAACCAACTCTATACTTTCAGTCAGTGAAATGAGCTGCCTGATAGCCACCTCATAAAACCCAGCCAAGCTCTAGGTTTGTTTTTGTTTAGAATTGCAGAATTCCAAGTTCAATAAAAATTGATAAAATTAAATTACCACTATTAAAATACATTTTTATTTTTTTTTTAGTAAGACTTGTAAGGGAAGAAGAATCACATGCAAGTTATGGACGGAAAATTACATTGCAATATTAAATTATGCATGTTACTATTTTTGTTTCAAATAGTTAAAGAGATGATCCAATATAAAAAGCAGTCCTTTACTTGGGCAGCCCTTGTTGACGAAGTGTTAAAGGCATTTGCCATTCTTACAGGATAAAAACTAACGCCTTGAAGTGTTACCTACTCGGGCCTTTTAGCAAATTTGTTAACACTTTTAGGTATATTACTTCACCTTTCTCTTAGTGTGAACTGATATCAATTATTTAGCCAATTTTATTATTAAATGTGAACTAAAGTGTCATTTTAGAGCACTGCTCTTTATTTGTACTATTTTAGATTTATTCAAATAGGTATAGAAAGTGGACTTGATTAATTACACAAGGAACTGAGAAATATTCCACAAATGGATACACTTTCCATTGTTTAAATGGATCTTAAACACTGCTCTGGTTTCATGCTAATAGCACAAAAGATGATTTTGAAATACATCATAGCTGTTTCAAAGAAACTCAGTTTTGCAGGGGCAACTGTAATAAAAACCCAAAGGCAGTCAACTTAAGTGCTGTAAAGCACATCTCAGCTTTAATGCACCAAACAACGTATTACCGTGTAAAATAAAAGAATCACTACTACTTCTATTTATTTTTGTAACTGGAACGATTTAAACACAAACATAGGACACACAAGCAAACAATGACTGCTATCATGTTTTATTTCTTTCCCAGTAAGCTAAGAAAGAACCTTTTAATAGTTTAATTTTGTGAGTATTAAACAACTAGTGTGAAAAACAAGCTGCATGTAAACTATTTCTACTGCCTCTGCTTCAATGACTAGCTGAGGCAACCTGTTATAGGAGGTGTTAATTGGCAATAGGAGTACAAGTCAGAAGCATGTTCCCCATCGTCCTAACCCAGCAAGGCTAGGTCATTAAAGTGGAAATGAATTCTTTCATGCCGACTTAACCCTTTCACTACATATTTTCAGCTGTTATATCCAAAGACAATTGAGAAAGATTAGCTAAAAAAAAAAAAACAAGACAAAAAATCCCCTTGCATTACTTCTGAATTTATTCGCCCCACAATTTTTCTTCACTACCCTTCTCTACCTCCTCCAGAACATGTGTTTCAGGTAAAGATGACATTTTATTATGTAGGTAAGGGGAAGAAAGGCAACTGAGGTATAAATGCAATGATAATCATTATAAAATAATAATTTATCATATTAAAAGATGCATGGAAAGATGAGGCACTTAAAGTGACCTTATAGCTATCATTTTGTGGAGGTAAATGCAACTTTCTGTGTATAGCTTGGTACAAGGGAAAAAAAACCACTACAAAATATTAGCTGCAGAGAGGACACAAACATGAGCAAGTGTGCAGAGAAGGTAGAGGTATTAATGATAGTAAGGCCTTAAAAGTTCACCAGAGTACCACTGCTCTTCTCCACTTTTTGCCAGTAAGTGGTACAACCCACTGATATATGGATATAAAGAATAAGAAATTTCTTAGATCAGCATAGTGCTTTTTACACATTGCTAAGCCTAAAAATCTAAGCAGAGTTGGGATTATGGAATATTTTTTTTCCTGGAGTGAGACAATACACTTATAGAAATTACCAACTCGTGTTCCATCAGTGGAAGTGGCAAAGGGAGCGAGACATATTCTGGAATCAAAATGGTTCTAACAACTTTGTCATGACAAGCACCAGAAGCCACGTATTGCATTTTCTGCAGTACAGGAAGTTAACATGATCAGTCATGACAGAGAAAATTATTGAGGTCATACAAAAATATCAGAAATCAGAGAGCTCAATAAAAAAGGGAAAAATATATTACTTTGCACTGTGAATCACACACTAATTAGTGGCAATTTGAAATTTTATTGCTATTTTCAAGCTATTACACACACAATTTTGTAGTTAGTTCCACATCAACAGAATTAGATTTTGAAGCTAGCATTATGTCTAAACAGTTTGTATGTTTAGGTCCATTTTTACACCAATTATAATCAAGCATGCATAACAGACCACAAAATACCATAAGTCTCAACAAACAGCCTAGATTTCTCAAAGGATCACATTGTCTTGTTACACCATATGTCAGATGAAATAAAAATTGTAGTAATATGTTTAGTCTCATAACTCCAAAATGGAGTAGGGATACTAAGGAAGTACTGTGGCATCAACTGCTACCTTAAATTGAAAAATCTCTGAAAAAACCCCCACCTTAACAGGCTAGATAAAAACTGTCTCAGTATGTTTTACAAAATCCTGTCTCCTAAAAAAAGTTTACCCAGGTTCACATTTACAACAGCAATATAGATGGACTTGAAATATATAACATTTCCCATCTCCCTTCCTCTTCAAAACCAAAATTACAAAACACAGAACTTTGTATAGCTTTGAGCAGTTGGTTAAACGGGTTGGGATCATAAATTTGCCAACACCTCTTTGGTGCAGAGCCAGAATTTTACTGCTTAGCTTTTCTGCTTGTTTAGGATTTTTTAGTTTCTGTGGGGCGGGTTTCTTTGTGTGTGTGGAGTGGGTTTTGGTTTGGTTTTTTGCTAGGGTTTTGGCAGGGGCGTGAGGGGGTGTTTTTGGTTTTTTGGTTGGCTGATTGGTTGGGGTTTTTTGGTTTGGTTTTTTTGAGGGTTTTTTTTGGTCGGTTTGTTTTGTTATTTGATTGTTTCTAATTAAGCAGAACTTCAAACAAAAATAGTCTCTAGTTTATCAGGACACTCAGAGAACATTATTATTAGAAATAAATGCTTACTACTCAATATTAACACGTATTCATGATATAAAATTATTTACATATATCACCTTGATGCAATTTGCAATACTCAGATTTCCTGTTGCATGAAATGGCTGCTTAAGTGTAAGCTTCCCTGGGTCAGTGTTTCTGCTCTCTTTACCCCATTTAATCTACAAATTCCTTGAGACACATAACACAAAGGGGTAGGTATGCTGTATTACTGCAGTCAATATTCCTTATCAAGCATAAAGACAATCTGGACTAGGGGACCTTTAAATGTCTCTTCCAACACAAACCATTCTGTGATTCTATGACAATGTTCAATGTTATGGTTAACAAAAAGTCATAAGATCAGGGACACAAAACAAATCCTCAGTAACACTGCACATCTTTTTGAAAAGACCTATTATTTTTCACAGCCTCAATCTACTGGAAATAAAAAGAAAATCCAGAAAATACAAAGGTCAGTTTCATTCCAGAATAAAACCAGGACTAACCTGTTATTTATTCCCATCAGCATTACAGAAGGTATTGGGATTTAGAACTGAGAGCCTCAAGGCAGATGAAGCGTCAGCATCTGTAATTCTGTCTGCCTCCAGAAGTCCTGCTCTAATGTAGATTTTAAATTACCTTATTCTAGACACAGTTCTGCCAAGAAGGAGGTTTGCCCTCAGCAGGTTCTGCCTAAGCTCACCCTAAAGTACATGTTGTGAAGCAAAGCAGTTAAAGGTATCTTCTCAATATGTAGAAGAATGCAATGGGTTCTATGTGCCTATAGGTTCTCTGCTGTGAAGAGGTGGTTCTTTGGATACAAGCAGGTGAACTGGGAGACTCAGTGGCAATATGCAAGAAGGTCAGTTGTTTGCAACACTTGAAAAAAGCCCCAACCAATCAACCAACACCCACTGCCTCCCCAAACCACACCACTATAACACAAAACCACTTCAAACTTCCCAGAAAAACTGAAAGAGGACTCTTCTACACAGCAGGAAGAAAACAGAAACCCTTGCTCAAAGGTGCTGCATAGTAGCATTTCAACTTAATATTCAATTGCATGGGATTTCAGAAAGAAGATACAATTTCCAAGAGAAATAAATTAAATCAATCACTCTAAGTCAGCTGTTTCCTGCTTGCAGAAAGGAACATTACAAGTGAATAGATGGAATGCAAAATGCACAAAGATGTCTCTTCTTTAGTCTTTCTTCCCCATGTTCTTTCTCATTATGGCTACACTCCTCTCCTTGTCCAAGATCCTTTGTCTCTTCTAGGGAAAGTCGAAAGTCAGCTGGACTACACTGGCAATTAAACTGAGGAGAGGGAACCTAATTGCCTACTTATTAGAAATATGGAAGTTTAAGATCCGAGGCCAAGAAGAGGCAGCTAAAAATATTCTCTAGAGTAAAATAGCAGATCAGAGTAAAACTGCAATGCTCAGACACAATCCACTAGTTTTTTGGTTTTCGTTTTATGTTTGTTTGTGATTAATACATAAGACGTGTCTGTAGTGTAGCCATCCTCCTTTAAGACAGCCTTTACAACACAAATCACACACAGGGTTTAAGTAAAATTATATGACTGTTCCTAAACCAACCTAGCAGGTTTATCTTTCCCTCTCCCATTAGCCCCTTAGGAGACAAATCACATTACAATGACTCAACTGTACTACAAATGTATGAGAACTACACTCGGCCTTTGCAATCTTTCAAACAAGCCTAACATGACCAGTGGAGTTACCGCCTCCAGTGAAACCAGACCCAGGCCACACCTGTACCCTAAATTTGATATGAAGTTTTTGTTGAACAGACCTGTACTACAGCACTAATCAATGCAGTAAAACATTCATCCCAGACAATGAAAGCAAAACAACACAGTTTACTATCTCTAAGGTGGTTTTTTTCCTCCTTAAAACAAAATCATATATTTCATACATAAAAACTGATGCTGAGACTTTCCACAGAAGATAATGCAGGCAATTAAGTCTTCTGAACTTTCTATAGGATTTCATGTTAGATGGTTTTAATGGCTAAAAAATGTTTGTCACTGAGAAAATTTTTTTATTCCTTAAATGGGTTGACAGCTTCCAGGGAAAAAATGTAGAACTGCAATAACCCACCCAAACTGTACACCATCTCATCTACTGGGAGTTACATTTGAGTTCTAGAAATAGTAACATTCTTCGTACTTGAGAACTTTGCTGGAAAATGTCTCGGAAGCAATGGCACAGAAACGATGCACAACTTCAAGAGCTATAATTCAGACTTATTCCCCTGACAAAATATTCTCAAAAGGCGTATTTGAAGCTTCAAATACATATGAGAAGCAGACAACAGTGCACCACCACAATTCAAACCACATAAAGCATACGTACCCAGGAGACAGAGAACGGAGAAAGTCATACAGCTAAACAGATACTGAGATACCAGAACACTCTACAGCTTTACAAAGAAAAAGGCACTTCATTAAAGACAACATATTTTCACCCTTCAAATTAAAACACAACCTGTTTCGAGAATCAATGAACCAAAATAATTTTCAGTAAGATGTTAAGGTGTTGCAGTTTTTCCTGGTTGGGTTGTTGTTGTGGTTTTGGGTTTTTTTTCTGAGAGGAAGGATGGGAGTGTCTGGGTTTGCTTTGGGTTTGAGGTTTTTTTTATTGTTGGTGGATGTTTCTGTTTACATATAGAAGATGTAAGATGCAAGAAAAAGTCATATATTTCAAATGACACATCAGCTTAATGAACTCAAGGAACTTTGCATCTAGTTGTTAACAGGGAATGATCTACAATGAGCCTGACCCTCCTCTGCCTGCCAGACCATCAACTCCTCTTTGGAAGCCCCGCAAAAGAGTGCACTATGCTGTCCTCCATCAACCACCCCGACTAGATCAGCACATGAAACAGAACTTTAGATCAGCAGCAGGTCTCCCAAGTTCCCATGGTGCCAGAGACTTACTAAATAGGACAAGCATGTTCTGAAAAAACCAAGATCCTATGAGGGGAAAAAGGTTCCACAGCATCAAGCAGTGAAGTATTTGAAACCTCCTAATCAAAGTGACAGTTTTCAAGTGCCATTTACAATGCCCTAATCTGGAAACATCCCAGCTAACCCATCTGATCAACTATTTCACAGATGGAAGCACTTGATGGCTAATTGGCAAGTCCATGATTCAAATAAAATAGCTATCTGCACTTCTTTTTCTATATTCCAAGTCAAGGTGTAAACACTCCTTATAAGACACAGGTCAGTTCTCTGTCTCCCCCTCCCTTCCCACTGGAATTTTTCCCCTTCCCCTCTGTCATCAAATATGTTAATTCGAAAATACAGAATCAGTTTTATTTTTCATCTATTGTACTAGAACAGTTGTCTGCACTAACAGAGCAGTGTAAATGAATATTTTCAAAAATCTATCAAGCAATAAAAAATTACTTCAACAGCCTCTTTTAAAAGTGCCATTATTTCACTGCTCCCTATCACATCTGGATTCAGAAAAACAGACAGCATGTGCTAGTATGGACAAGAACTTGCCTAACTTGAATTACTGTTCTGAAAGTGTTGGGGAGAGAAAGCTTGGCTACAAATGCACTTAATTTGCTCACACCCTTTGCAGTGGGATTGCCTAATAGAGGCGTATGTGGAACTGATTTCACCAGCAAACAATAGTTCAGCATACAAAATGAAGAGGAGTGTTGCTCCAAATTCCTGCCTGCTACATAAGCAGAATGCTTTTACATACCCCACAAACCTGTTCATTTGTCTGCAGCAAATGTACAATGCAAACCGAAGTACACACCCGTGAAATTCTGTGGTAGGCAGTATTTCAGGGGGACAAATAGGGAGAGACAGAAAAGAATGAACCAGGAAAGAGAAGCAGAAAAACCCACCACGACAGGGGGCAGAAGGAGAAAGACAGGAGACCGTAGAAGTAAAGAAAAACAAGCGCATTGCCAAAATCTTAATTCCCTTGAACTACAGGAGGGAAATTGAAGGAATAAGATTTTCTTTGAGACATTGCAACACCTTCAGTCTTTTACATCTTTTCTAAAAGGCTTCCAATCATTCATTCATTCACCTTATGCATTTATCACGAGAGCATAAATTCAAGACAAAACAAACTTATGGACCAGGTCTACAACACCAGTCGTGTAAGACATAAACAATTCCTGCATGAAGCAGTGTTCCAAAGAAGGTCATACTTTTGGCATCAAGTTCAAAACTAAACACAGGTACCTTGCCAAAAAAGAACACACAATTAATGACCAAGTGCACTGTCAGGAAATACTGTGAATGGCTTGTGTGATGCCAAAAGCTGTAAGATTCTCTTCCCTTCTCCTCTCTTGTCCACCTCCTGCCCCACTAAGGCAGCCCCCTTTGTCCACCTATGATTAAAAGAGAAGAAATGCCTCAAGAAAAGCCACAAGTCACTGGAAGGGAAGTTTATTGTTGAAGTATCAGTTTAAGATTACTTCCTTAAAGATTTGTTTATCAGCTATTTGAAGACAGGCTTAGGGTAGATGGGATTTAGCACTGACCACCTCTGGACCACTGAAGGCCAAGCAGCCACTCAATAGCATCCCGAAGGAGCAAGAAGTAAGGAAAGAGAACCACAAATTCAGTGACAGCAGTTATTAAGTGCAATACACTACACCAAAAGACTTGAAAAGTATATTGCGAACACACGAATTTAAAGTGCATTTGGGACAACATATCTGAGTCTGGAAATTAAGAAGACCAAGGAAACGTAAATGAGACAATAATCAGAAGAGGCAATTTTTCTAAGGGGAAAGAGCCAAGTAACTGCTGCTGAAGAAGCTAAAGCAAGTCACTGAGAAAGAATACCTTGGCAGAGACCGAACGGGAACTGCGCTGACCAAGCATCTGCCAGTACTTTAACATCAGTGACCAAGCAAATCAAATGGACTCTTAGCAGACTCTGTGATGCAGTCCTCTTGCTAAGCAGACCCCAAGCTACACAAAAAAGGAATCTCCAAACTATGTGATAAAATTACTTTGAAAATGCCACTTTTTCTACCAGACTATATACACAGATGATCCTTACACTCAGTCAGATGTTTTTACTACGTTCAACCTTTAGAACAACTGCGACACAGCAATAAGAGGAACAAAAAGCTTTGCACTGTTGTTTAAAACACTCCAGTGCAAACAAATGGTAATAACTTTGTTTTCTAGCAGTAAAAATACATCCAAGAAATACCTTCCTCCTCTCTTCTATCTCAAAGACATCTGATTCACTCTGGATTATCTCTCAATCTCAATTATCATCAATTGATATTCAGAATATAAGTGACTTTTGAAGGTCCATTGAAACACAGTATTTTAAGGACAGAAAAATATTCTATTTGAAAAGCCTTCCTGCTGATTCAATAAACCAAAAGACTACAAATGCAGTCAAGACACCCAGTGCAAGCAGAAACTTGAGTAAAGAGCAATTCAGTTTTATGCCTTTTTTTTTTAATCCGACACATACTCATCAACTCATTTAAGAGAAAATTCCATATTTAAACAAACACAGAGCAGTTCTGCAGGCCAAAGCTACCGGAGGAGTTCAGTGAGCTTCCTCTGAATGTTATGTTCTATTGTCTGCCACAATTTTCTAGCAAGCTTTAAGTTAAAGACGAAAAATTCAGAAAACAGCAGAGAGTTAACCATAAATTTGAAAAACAGCTTTGATATGCGTCAAGTTCAGAGAGGACTAAGAAGTGAAAGCTTGAGAGATTAGACTGCACAGATGTTAAAAAAATGAAGAGTCATGAAGCAGGCTGGCAGCTCAGAGGAACAAGAGAAATAACTGTTTAAGAAAGTGAAACTAAAAATAACTGAGGGCGGCTTGAAGATTTACTAAGAGAACGTGAATAGAATTTTAGCTATAAAAAGGGAAAAAAAATTATGCACCAAAAGTTACAGCTTATTTGGCAAAACATCTAGAGTCTGTAGATCAGCCTAGAATATTTCACCAAATGCTTCAGTATTAAAGTACTCCTGTAGTTATACCGGACACACACACACTACACACAACCAAAAGAAGCTTTGGGTTTAGCAATTTCAAACATCCCAGAAGCAACCCTGCACACACATCATGAAGCCCAAGACATACAGAACTGATTCCTCCGGAAGAACAGGAGTCTGGATTCTCGATTTAGAAAGAGCCCAGGAGGCAGATGAGGAAACAGAGAAAGGCCAGCTACCGCAGCCAACCAAGACTACGAAGGAAATTACGCTGGAGTCCATTCCTTAAGGAAATAATTCTTCCTACAGACCTCAAACAAAGAAGTACCTAATTATTTTTTCCCCTGTATCCAGAGTAATCAGCACAATGTAATAAGATCAGCTTGATTTTATTTTTGAAGACTGCTGGCCATGCCAGCTGATCAAGGAAAAAAAGCACTAGGACTTGCTGTGGAGGTAGGAGAAGCCATCCAATGTGAATAGGTCTCTCACTGGAACAGGACAGCTGCCAGGGAGACTTTTTTGCTGTGAGTAGTTACAGAAGTGAGGACAATCAACAAGAGGAGACACAATAAAACATACATACAGGTAGCTACAACTACCCATAAGTGATAAATTCAATTCAAATTACCTCTTGAAATTTACATATCCTTCAGCATCTTATAATGTCCCATTCACAATGTGATCCAAGAACTGAAATATGTAATTTATGAAAGAGCAGTGGATGTGCCTGGCCATTTAGAATACCCTTCATGTTCTGAAATTCCGTATTACTGGAAACTGGTTTTTCAAAAAATGTATTATGTGTTTCCAAGGCTTTTCAATTCAAACTTTAAAATGCTCAGACACAAAAAGGTTTATAAACATTCTGTAAACTTAGTGCCAACACAGATATTCATATTTACAAAAAAATGGTCAGGTTGTAACAAAGATTTGCATATGCATATAGAATCTCTCGAGTCAAAGACTGTTACTATGAACTCTGGTTTTTTGATGCTGTTTTAAAATACAATAGAAGGAATGTTCCAGAACTGATTAATTTTAAAGAAAAGATTGACACGCTATATACTAACCTGTCCCAGCCCAGGCATACCTCCTCCCAGTCGCAGAAGTCTATCCATATTTCTAGAAAAACAGAAACAAAGGAAAAATGTTCCCAAACTCGAAATGTTTACTAAATTGCTATCTATATAATTCACCTTCAGTCACTCAGTATGTCAAAAATATTGGTGGTAATTACAACACAACATCAGACTTCCTGTTAATTAACACCACATATTAATTCAAGAAGCTGTCTTCCATGCTAATTAACAGACTTTGTTTTATTGCTTTGGTTTTGGGTTATCCCCATTTCTGAAGACGAACACTCTTGTCAAACTTCTCAAAACTTTCCCATCATTCAATTAATTGGGGGATTTTTGTTGCTTATGATCAGTACCTACAGCCAGAAAGTTCCTAAAACTTATTAGATATACAATCGAATTTACTTCAGTTTGCTCAGAAATCATCAATAAAAATGTTAAAGTAAGGATTTTAGCATCCTCATTAGTAAGTTCCGTGCTAATTAACTTACAGCTTGTCAGTTATCATCAAAACTACATGTGAAAGACACTAAGCAGATTATGGATCTCTGAATTAGCATCAAAAGCTTTTTTTTAATGAACTCATTATACTAAAAGAAATACTGTAAAGTAAACATTTAATGTGTATATAGTTAGAAGACTAGTGACAGTACAGTCATTTAATACATTTCCAGTGTTGCATGTGCCATTGCTTTAGTGCAAGATTATTCCAATCAATGAAATGTCTTTCTTAAAAAA
>VZTA01001489.1:23398-44083 GCA_013398855.1 Mohoua ochrocephala | reverse complement strand
TGCCGGCGCGGAGGCGGCCGGGCCCTCACCTGGGCCGGAGCCGCCCGGGCCGCGGTGAATCAGCCGGATCTCATTCAAACCGAGCCCTTCCCGGTTCACAGGGCACCCGGCAGCGGCTTCCGGCCCCGCGGCCGGCGGGGAGGAGCTTCCGAGAGCGGAGACCTCCGGCGGGGCGCAGGCTCCGAGTGGAACGGGCCGAAGGGAAACCGCTTAAACTGGTCTGCTGTAAAGTGCTGTGGGTTAACTTTGTCCCTTTGCCGCTGAATGTCACCAGTGCTGCAACAACGACACGATAGGATGGCAGAAGAACCAACAAATGAGTCATCAAATCAATAAAAGAATGATTACTGTAATAGGAACTGTACCACATGTACTCCTCTCAAAAACAGTATTACGGAAAATACGAGGATTTAGAGAAGAGAAATATGAATGGCCATACGTATAAAACCAGCACAAGCAGAAATGGGAAAGAGTGAGAATTTTGGCCAAACCGAGATAATAGGGAGATAATCACATAAAAGCATGCATGGTGATGAATGATGCAAACTTCTCTGATGCAGAGAAGCAAATTGGAGTTTCTGTTACCCTTATGTTAACTCTGGAGCAAAATTTCTGTTGTAAATTAAAAGGAAATCACAAGGCCAAAGGAGTACATTATCAGACATCATGCGAGCAAGTTGTGGATCTCAGTGCCCCTTATGAACTTACTGTGGCTAACACAAAAATTTTTAAAAGTTGATTTATATGTAGTTAGTGAAATACTGCAAGTATTTTAGTAAATATTGGGACAGCTTACGAATCTATAAAAGGAATTTATAAGGACTCTGTAGCTTCTGCTACGAATGACCACGAAGAGCCTCAGGGTTTACTTGAAAGCTCCTTTAAAGATCGAGAATGTTATATTAGAAGATGATCAGCATTTTCTGCTCACATACCAACTACATGGAAGCAGGTGAAAAGGTACTAAGTTATAAATTACATGGAAATAACCTCAGACAGATATAGTCAGCACTCCCACAATACTCAGCAGACACAGAAGTCTTAGGTTTTTATACCATGAAGTATACAATTAATCCAAAGAAAGAGAAAAGGAATTACCACGGTTCGGTATTCTGCTTTTTTAAGAAGCAACCTTTCTGAAAAGCAAAATATTTGTCTCTTCCATTCCTTTGCAGATCTTTACTAGGCTTGAGGGAACCACAAGAGTTAACATTTCCAAAAGATTCTTGAAAAGCTAAAGGCTTAAAATGTAGTTTAAATTGGGGGTCAGTAATTTCTTTTTCACATTACTAATGCAAAAACCTATTAGCGTAATTTATTGGTGCACCCACAGCCAAATTACTCAGAAACAAAGAGTAAAACCTGTGTGTCTGTCTATCTGTGTGTATGTTTATCTATGTATGTTTATCTCAAAAGGAAGAAATCTTGCACCCTGCTTCAAACACTCCGTCCTGTTTTAACCTGGCAAAACTTAGGTCCTGTAGTCTTGAGACTGTGTTTTGAGACTTGTGCATGTCTTACTATTCTCAAAAGTCATAATAATAATTATGTGGTCAAAGATTTTTCTTTTGGATTAAATTAATGAGGTAAAGTATTCAGTGAATTGAAATTCATTATGTATTTTGCTGGTTTGTACATGATTTTTTGAGAGCAAACCTTTTATTCCTCCATGTTCACCGGAATTCTGACACCTTAAGGAGAAATACCCATTATATTTGGGTTCTCACTCAGCAGTCATGTGTCTTTAAGGAACTCTGCACTTCTGAAAAAAGAAAGAAACACAAATATTTATGAAAAGTGAGCGTTTCTCTGGGTTAATGTGTATGATAAAGAAAAACAACATGGTTAAATCTTTATAATATGCCTATATCTACTGACTGAAACGAGCAATGGCATTTCAAACCATTTGAGGATTTGGCCCTTCTTTGAAATACAAAGTGAAACAGACTTTCATTGTTATTCCTAATTACATTTCGAGTCATAGTATTGACTTTTTGAATATATACATTTATTGAAATTTTATAAATAAATACAGTTACAGAAAAAGAAAAAAGGAGAAAATAGGAGGAAATATTTACACTAGAAAGTATAGTGAATTAATTGGATATATAGAGGCAGTATCATGGTTAGAACTTATGACAGATGGTATTTTATATTTTTATATAAAAAAGATATATTCTTAATCGTATATGTCAAAGAAAAGAGACCATATGTTGTTAAACACTTCCAAATTGTCGTTTAATCTGAAGGGCACTCTCTCGCATGCTACCGAATCCCTCATTGTTTTGGTCTAACCGGTGCTAATCTAGAGAAGATTTTATTTATTGATTTGCAGTAATGCAGTGCAAGAAAATGTTAAAGGTTTGTTCCCTTTTTTATTACTTGGATGGCTCTCATAAGTGGTAAAAACTACCTTTGATTGGACCCTTACATTTTTCCTGGTTTCCCCATGCTAACCTATCCTTGTTTGTACTGGAGTGATCAACAGAGATCAGACTTGCTAAGAGATACACCATTTTTTCCTAACTCCTGGTATATAATTTTCCCTTCAAATCTCTTTGTGATTGGATTAAAGCAGCAATATTGCTGAAGCTCTGTAATGAAATAATTCAATTTTACATAGCTGAGAGGCAAAATATAAGAGTGGTGTGTAGAACGTGAAGAATACACTGAGAGATTGGACACAATTTTCTAGCAAGTGGTATATATAGAGAGTGCTGTTTGTGCTAGGACTGGAGGAGTTCTCCAGAACTGAGTTATGATATTAAAAAAAAAAAATAGCAACACCGAAAAACCCAAACAAACCCAACAGAAGATATAGTTTCAGAAAGCCTGATGTTAGAATACCTGATGCATTGTGGGTTGAACAAAACATTAGAGTTGTGGATATTTTTGTTTTCTATGTTTAAACATGTAGAACAGAGCAGGGGGAATGAATATACATCAGGGAGTGCGAGAGCTGACATCATCTTTGTGAGAGGGTAGGAGAGCCAGAATCACGCTCTATTAGTTATTTATTTGTTTGTTTGTCAGTTTAGAACTATGCTTGCTAGTTAAACACTGAAGAAGGAATGAAGGAATAATAGTGTTTTAAACTGCAACCCTTCACCCCGGGAATGGACTGGAACTCTGTCTTGGCAAACTTGTATGTGGGGAAATGGTTTCTTCTGTTATCCTTGGCAAGCACTCACTCAGTTAGAAGTGCTGATGGTGACCTCTTTGACATCCCCAACAGCTTGTACAATGCTTGATCAACTCCTTGCTGCATGCAGAGTAACAGCAAGTCTTGTCACAAACAATGAATAAAATTTTACAGGATTAGTTAAAGATAGTATATGAGTGAGATTACTTTTTTTAGACTCCTCAACAATTCTACAATCAGCTGCAGAAGGCTGTTAGAGGCTTGAAAGAGGCTTCATTAATCATGAAACATATGATTATTGAAAACCTGCAAACAAAACTATTTGCATCTCTTTCAGAGCACAGACCTGCCCATTAAAGTATGACAAGTATAAAGTCAGTTTAATTTGAGTGAGAAGAATGGTAACAATGTATTTGGATATAATCCATCCCAGTTAAGAAGAGAGCGGATATTAAGAAAGCAAACATTCCTTACAGCGAGCCACAAACATAGCCCCAGCCCCCCTCAGTTGGTGCCAAAAGACCTTGTTTATGTTGGAAATTTCACCAGCCAATACAAGTTTCACATGCCGTCCTAAAGGAAACTGGACTTTTGTCTTTTTAAGTCTATTTAAAGTGATGGCTGAGTTGTGAGAACTATCTACAAACCATCTGGAGAAGATAAGGCCAAGAAAAAAATCAGTCTTGCTGGAAATGCTTGTGTTGGGGGTGTCTATGGAAAATTTTTATGAGGAAACAGAGAAGTGGGTTTGTGTCCCTGGCAATTGCAAAGGTGCTACTCTGTGAGAGACAGTTTATTTAAATAACTGTGTAGAAGACTGTAAATTGAAAACTGTAAATTAAGAGAAAGGTGGTATGTAAAGTGGACATACTGTGGGTTTTTTCTGGATTGCTGTGGGATGGAACAATACTACGCTGTTTTTTCCCCCCCTTTTATTCAGTGGGAGATTTTCCCCTTATTTGTGACACAACAAAAATTAATTTTACACTTCCTTTAGTACTTAAGATATTTCTGATTGGGCTGAAACATTGCTTTTATAGAAGTGGTGTGTCATTGGTATAGTGCTTTTCACCAATTTCAGGTAGTGAGAGCTAACCAACAAAGACAATTTCAATTACTTCCGTGGTTATGTCTGTGTTAGGGAGTAGTACAGACTAGGAGGAGCAAATATGTGGGGCTGAACAGGCAACCATGATATATTTCTTTCAGCATTTTTTATTTTGGATAGCTCCACTTGTGTCCCATAGAGTGAATGCCCATTTACAACCAAATTGTATTGAGCATGCTTCTGCTCTGCCGTTTTTCAATGAGAATCTACTTCCAGCACTCACAGACAGCTTCACGGAGCAGACCAAAGCACCAAACTGCTTTGAGAGTTTTGCTTTAAAGGCGCGCTCTGGATGCAAACTTAAACAATCATGTAGATGCATGGTATGCATAATCTTTTTTTTCTAACAAGAATTAACCAACAATGTGTAAAGATAACATGGCAGAAAGCTGGAGAAGAGTGAAATAAAATCGAAGAAGGTGAAGTCATCCACATTGCTACACATGGCATGCCCAAAGCACTGGGTATATACAATATGTTCTATGGAGAGCCTGAGGGACCTGTAAACTGCTAGATAAAAACCCATTCAGTGAATATTTTGATCCTCACAAGAATGTCACTTGGGAAAGGCACATTTTTTGCAAGAAACCAGCTGCCAGATGAGACCATTGACCATTGTTAAGATCTTTAAAATAAAGCCAAGTAATGTGAATTGGAGCAGTTAACAGATGGATGAATTACTTGTGATATAAGTGATAACCAAGTCAAAGCAAGGTGAGAAAAGGACTTGACATTGCAAAGAACAGCGGATATTTGCAGGGCTAGTAAAGACTGCTTCCCAAATAAAAGTGTTAGCTAGTGGTGAAAGAACTGGAGTGTATCTAATTAAAAATGCATACCAAAGCATAAAGAGAGAATACAAGGGTAAACAAATGGCAGAGACCAGACTTGTTTTCAATAGATGTAAAATCAATCACAACATGGTGAAAAGGTCCTACACAAGAGGTTCGGTGTCCTGTATACAATGAAAGCAGCCATTTTGCCAAAATTAGATTGCTTTCAACTCAACTTATAAAGATCTGCCTAGGAAAATCTATCCGTGACTGCGCTGCTGGAGGACATAACGGATGACAACGATGATTACAATGGCTGATTAAAAGGATGGTAGGGATGATACTATTCTACAAAATTACGAGATTTTCTGCTGGGCCAGAACATTTACCTTTGTAATTACCTCACAAGCAGGATTGCAATTTGCAGATTTTCAAAATTCTCTGATGACACAAAAGTAATGAAGAATTCCTAAATAGCTTCATTCCACAGAGTTCTACATAAATGAAATAAATCTATAGAGATTACATTACTCTACTAATCACAGAGATATAGCAGAGAATAAAGTATTTGCAGTCTTGGTGCCTCTACAAAACAAGGTTCTATTCATCATTTGCAATTTACCCTGTTACTCAGGACATGAGGAACCTGTACTTTCTATTTAAATAGAAACTGGAACTAAATACAAAATAATGTATCTAACTTAGACATTAAATTTGTGACTTCTACATGGTTTTCAGAATTATGAAAGTTATCAATCAGATATACTGACTCTTCTCTTTAGGATGGTTTCAGTTCTTGCAGCCTTCAAGATACACCCCGTGGCATTTTTCTTCTCTTCATTACCCTGACTCTTTATTCTGTCATCCTTCCTAGACTTATCTATTGTCCTTGTAAACCTTAAAGCATGATGGAGCCCAGTTGTGTTTGGAATTTTTCTGAGATAATACAAATTATTAATAGCTAGCTAAGATAGTTCTCCTCGGTTGGTTTAGAAAAGTAGCTATTTTATTAATTAAACACATACGTCATACTTCAGTCAGTTCAGCCTTTTGGAACATGAGGCATTGGTAGAAGGAAAAGGAAAATAAAATATAGCATGATTGTTTTTTGACTGTGCACAATCTGTGGAGTTGTGATCATGCCTTCTTCTCTGTGTTGATCACAGAAAAAATACTAGAAGTGCATAGAAAAGGTTAGTTTCATTGTTATAGTACCTGAATTATCAGAAATGTAATTCTTCCTGACTTTATTACACTGAATAGGAAAGCTTCTTAAAAACACGGAGGGAAATGTAATGTGGATAGGCACAGTACTCGCAATTGCCAATAAACTGTTCAGGTAAGGCTATATCTTTATTTTAGCTATATTGGCTATGTGCCATAAATAAATACAGTAGCAATTTATCTCATCTCACTAGCTATCTTGATTCGGTTGATTAAAGGCTATAAACTGACTTTAATTATATGTTGTAACAGCTGGTATTTGGAGACCTAAATATTTGGGTCCATGTGGTGGCAGTTTGAGTCTCCATTGTAGAAGGGATCTGGAGAAGCTTTTAGTACTGCCCAGATTTCTAATTTCAGCCTTTTTTTTTTTTAAATTTCATATGCATCCAGATTTTTTAAATTCATTTAAGGGGTGATTATTCTTTTAGTTTGACTACTAAACACTTTCTTTTCCCGTCTTATTCCAGGTCCAGAGTTCATGTCAAGCACCAATTGAACCTAAGCCTTTTCTCTGCAAAGGTAGGATGTGGAAAATGCAATGCATTCCAGGTATTTTTTGCTAAGATGGTAAAAGAGTGAGATATTTTGTCCATGCAGAGAAGGTGGATGCAAATATTACACTTGCACATGCTATTGTTTTATAAAATGATTTGCAATTTTTTTTTAGTTCCTGGGAACTGATGAGGCAACTTTCAGTATCAGGTGCTTAAGGCATCATTGATTTGTTCTTCAAATATTTTATTAAATTAAATTAATTTAAACATAATTTAATTTAATTGAAACTCTATTTTACTATTTTACTTCGTATTTAGTTACGCTGCTAAAAAGAGTAATTACGATTCCCTTGTTTATTCTTGCTGTTTAACTATTAGTCTCCACGTCCCTGTCTAAGTTATTCTATTTTGTTTCATGGATAAAAATTAGTCTAAATCCAGGTAAGAAGAATATTCAAGGCAAAAGTAAATACAAAAGCTTGTTGTAATTAAATAAAATACTGAAACCCGATAATGAAAAATGATTATTTATTAGGTCTTATAAATTGTTGTATTGCTGGTATTTAAGTTGCTGGGTTGTTAAAATGTAATGCAAGACACATTCTTTAATTCTGGTGTGGAGTCTTTTGAAGAAAGTGGATTTGAATTATTATGGTAGAGAAATATCTGAAATTGTCAAAAGACCACTGATTCTTCTACCTACCTGATTAAGTCAATGTTTAATATCTGGGTTTAATACCCCAGATAACTTAATGCAATAACTTAAATGGCCAGTTACTGAAGTCCAAGAAAGTGCTTCAGTATCTGCTACCTAGTTTTGGTCATATTCAAACTTGATACTGGCTCAAACCTTAAAGTTTGCTTTGGCTCTTGTTTTATTTCCAGCTATGTATGTCAGTATATGGCAGTAGTCTTCAATCTCTTTTGAGTGAAGTCAAAAAAATTTCAGTGGATGAGGAATTGCATTAGAAACATAGTTTGAGGACAAAGAATACTCCACAGACACTTTTTTGCCATAGTCCACAGGTGACAAAGATAACATGAGCACTTTAAGAATGCTTTGGGGTATTTGACTAGTTTTCATATGTTTGTTTAATGTATTTGAAATATAATATGATGATTCATATGGCATATTTACAATAGGGAATTTGGGGTGGAATAAATGCAATTGTGATGATCTCGATAATCTTTTTCTAACAGCAGTTATACTCCCTAGTAACTACCTCATCCCACAGAACCTTATACTATTTTTGTGTATTTTAGGAGCTTGGAATTTTTGACTCGTGTTTGTATACTTAAAACTTACACTGTTGTCCTTTCTGTGGTACCCTTCTCAGTATTAGTCCAACAAGCCAATACAATTCTTTGCTCCTTTCAGCTTAGTTTTATGCTCACTATTGAGAACCTTTCCTTTCTCCACAAAACTTGGATATAAAAATTAATTAAATTACACATTTCCAATTTACCTGAAAAATATGTTTAAGCAAGAGCCATAATCTCCTCTAGCTAACAATTACCTTTTATATTCAATATCTTTCACTAGTTATTTTCAGGAACTGTGGATAGCCTCTAAAAAATCATCAATCCTTTGTTGCGTATTTCTTTATGAGCACAGATGCTTACAACGTCTATCAAGTGACTGTAAATAACATCATTTTTAATTAGAAATGCGCTGATTTAAAACTGCCTGCTCATCTTAGCTCCATCTTTCAGGTAACTGGAGCTGCTAATTACTTTCAAAAACCCAGGTCAAATGGTCAGTGTCTGAATTCATTAACCACTCAGCAAAATCTCTCTCTCCCTCTAAAAAAGAGGAAAACTTTACAAATATTTTTAAAGGTCAAATATTGTGCTCCACTTTACCCATTTACTTTGTTCTTGGTAATGGATCTGGGATTTTGTAGTAGTAGCAATACACAAATAGTTAATACTGTTTAAATAAGTGGTAGGTAAACTAGCTCCGTTCCTTTGTAATGGAAGACAGCAAAATATATTGTTAATGGTGTACATAAGCAGTAACCTTTTAAGATCTCCATCCCTCTGAGGAACATTCAAATCCAGTTCTTTCAAATTTTCTTCAAACAATCGTTTATGGTTTTATTTCTCAAGTAAGTAAGAGAAAAAAAATTACTAGTAGTGATCATCACATGTAGACTAGCAAATAATGTGTTCAAATAAGCATAAAAATTTGGTCTAAAGCCCAGATGTTTTAAACCATTTCTTCTGACCACCTGCATGGGATGCAATTTTTAAGGAAATGTTTTCTGCTTTCAATTTTTGAGAAAACAGTTTGAAGCTATTATAACTTTTTTATTTTGCTGACAATATGGAAATTGGCCAGTCTAGATCTGTACTTTTATGAGACTGATATTGTTATACACACAAATATTTAAGGAACAGTTTTATAAATGCAAACCATTCTAGCCGTCTTGAAGCATAAGAATAGGCTGCCCACAGTATGAAAAGTAATTGTGATTTGAATTCTTTGGAAATATTTCTGATATTGCAGTTAGTTTTCAAACAACCATTATACTTAAAGTTAGTGAGCTATTTACATTATTAACATGGTGTAGGTCTTCTAATTTTGTGGTACTTCTTTCAAGTCTTCATTTCCTGAGCATTTGTTGAACTTGCTTCACTGCTAGTAAAGTTCTAGCTAGTTTAGATACTTCTCTTGTAATTGGAACTTGGTTTCAGATGTACTGGGGTGATGTGGATTATACTCATGTCATCAATAAAATAGTGTAAGGTTTTTTTTACTCTACTTTTGTGTTGTTATACTTATGTGCTGTTGTGATGTAGTTTAGTTTTGTTTCTCATTGGTTCTAGCATTTTTACTACACAAATAGAAAAAAATCCTTAATATGATGTCTTTCTTGTGACAGAAAAAGCAGGTATCTCTTGTACTTTGAATGAAGTGGTATTTTTATGGAGGAAGAATACACTCTACCTAAATTTGGACATTCGGATATTTTGCCTCTTGAAGTCTTTGTCATTTTAGTAGTTGAAGAAAGAGGGTGCTTTTTTTCCCAGAAGCTAAGAGTGCTAAATATGCTCTTTCATAGACCTTACTGAAGAACAATAGTTTTATTTTATTTTTACGTTTACTGATTTCAGTAGGAGGGGAAGACGTGTTGTTATGCAGTATGGCACACAAATTTATTTCATGTTTTCATGATGTGTATATATATATATGTATTTCTTTAGAAAAAATGGTTCAGGTACATCTTCAAACACAAGGAGACACTGTGAATAGTGCTGTCTTTCACTTCTGAGTTACAAACGTGTTCTGTGTGACTCAAGCCATCCTTGCATAAACCGTTTTACAATGCCCAAGGAACAAGAATCATAGAATCACAGAATCATTTAGGTTGGAGAAGACCCCTGATATTGAGTCCAACAGTTAACCTAACACCTTCACCACTAAACCATGTCCTCGAGTGCTACATCAACATGACTTTTGATCAGTGATTCCACCGCTGCCCTGGGCATTCTATTTCAGTGCTTGGCCACACTTTCGATGATGACATTTTTCCTAATATTTTCCTAATATCCAATCTAAACCTTCATTGGCATAACATCAGACCAGTGTTTGGACTTATTGGTCTACATTTGGTCAATACTGGTATTTAAAACTTAGGCATTCCAGACTGGCATGATCATCTCAGTTGGCAGTCCTCTTGTTTTAGACCAGAAGTGCCACTGCCTTTCAGAAGAGCGCAGAGTAAAGATCTTGACTTCAAATGGTCATCAAAATTTTATGGTGTTTTGTGTAGTAGCTGAACACAAAATTCTGCTTTAGTTAATTCTTCATCTAATTCATTTTGATGTTATTACTCACATCAACTAACAGCAAGAAGTTATTTTTGGATACACTTTCCTTTTTGTGCGTTAAGCTATTGCAGATAATGGCTATTGGACAGGTGTGCGTCTGTGTAGACAAAACCATCCATCTATAGAGCAGCATGTAAAAAACCCCAAAGCAATGGACACTGTCTTCGATTTGGAAGGAAAAAAAGAGGTTGCAAATTCATTAGTATTTATTGCCATTTACATTAAATGTCTATGCTGGCTGCATGCGTTTGTTCTGCAAATGTTGGTGGAAAATAAGGCCATGCATATTCCTACAACAAAGCTGTTCATTGTATAATTTAGTTTTTAGCTGACTCTGAACTTACTGCAGGTGAAAATAAGATGATCCAGATCTGTCAGCACTGATATACATGTAGGTGGTTCCATTATTATAATTTGTGAAATGCTCACAAGCTGTCTTTGTGAGGGTGCTTATATAGAGTAATGTATTAAAAAGAGGCAAGATGTTCTACCTTATGATGGCATTGCAGTTGTGCAGTTTGTGTAAAGTAATCAAGTGTTTCTAAAATACACGTGAAAAGTATTTTAAGAGGAAAATTTATTAATATTCTTATATGGTTTTGTGTGTAATGTAATAGCACAGACTTTAAGAAAGAATTTCCTGCTTTTTATGGGGCAGATATGTTCCAATCAAATGAACTGATAAGTATTTATAAACTAGATGCTCTTTTCATGAGTTGTGAGTACTATAAGAATAACACCGCTATTCTTATAGCGAACATGGATATTAGAACTGCCTCTCTCTTGAATAAAGAGTTGTTGCATTAACACTGGTGGAAATTCTGGACTTTTCCCACTATTTTGAGAAGACCATCCTGCTTTTTTCAATCTTTTCTTAAATTTGCTTTCAGTTGTTTAAATTTTCAGTGATGAGCTTGTATAGTATGTGTAATAGGTATTATAACCAATCTGCAACTGATGAAAATAAATTATTGGGGAAAAAATTACTTCAAATATCTACTTCTGATATGCTTATTTTTAAAAAAATTTAATGTATAATAATAAAATAATATATTGTAGCTGGATATAATCCAGTACTTTATAAGCTGAATTTCAGTCCTCTCTCCTCCTCCCCTCCATGTTCAGAACAGTAGCAAAATGATATTGTGAGGTTTTATTGAGACTGACTGATGTACTTAGAAAGAAATAGAGGAGCTTTTGGACTCATGATGATTTCTTAAGGTAATTCTGCTTCACTTACTTTCAGTGAAGCAAAAAGAAAAAAAATCGGAAATTACACCAATCTAAGCTTGTGCTCTTGTAACTCTATGGGTATGTAATTTTGGGGCTCTCCGTGGGGTCCACGTATGAATCCCTGTTTGAGCTTAAATAATGGAAAATGGCCAGCTCTGTGATGCAGTAAATTCTTTATGAAAAGAGAATGAGCTGTACTCACCTAAAATGTGCTAATCCTGTGAATGCTTGACCATATTCTCTACTTCAGTCACATGATTACAGACAGCTTTGGATGAATAGAGCATTCCTAATCTCAAGAAATCACTTGATGGGCACCTGAACAAGCAGGGTATTCTTCCTTATGTGAAATGAAGGGCAAAAGTGTATTTTATCTGTCCCTGAAAACAAAATTCCTGCCCTCAAGCATAGTCAACTACGTAAAAAATAAAGTATTGAGCAGCCCGTTTTATCTATCGGAAATCTGAGCATTGGAACCATCAAATTTTTGTATAAGTAGCAGCTCTGCTTTTCTCTTCTTAAGTTCTGGCCAGTGTGCCATTTTTGAAATATTCAAACAAAGAAACCACAAACCGCTAGTCACACCACAATACCAGCTTGTGTTTACATTTTCAGCTCTCCAGATCATGATCCTATTGAGTGCACATAGAGCGAGTGCGTGTACACGCGCCCATCCACCATCAGGAGAAACGAAACTGTAAACACAAGCTGGTATTTTGGTGGGGGCACACTAATATGGCGGTTGGTGGGGTCGGGAGGTGGAGGGTGAATTATGGATCCAGAATTTCCTTGTATTTTTAAGTCAGGCTGCTTGCAGTATCTGCTTTTCAAAATGAAATGTTCGGGTGTTTTATAAGACCAAGGCCTAGTTTCATTAATTTTAAACTACGCATTCCGACTGGAAAGATGATGGATGAAAGCGCTGATGCTTGACAGATTTAAACTGGACAATGACTTACAAACTGTGTTACAGGGAGTTCTGATTGCATGAGTGGAGGGGTGGGCAAGAATGATCTCACAGTTATTACCATTTATGGAATTCTTTGCTGAACTAACTAGTGAATCATCTTGCTTAATATTAAACTAAACACTAAAGACATTGTTAAAAATAATGTGGTGAGACCAAAGTGACTATCTTTAAATTTTGCAGAATCTAAGATACATATTTGAATATAAACTCTTAAAATATAGAGCGCTTGATGGGTAAACTGAGGAGATGAAACGTATTTAATTAGATATCTCTGAGAACTTCTTCATGTTATATGTTGCTTAATTTAAATATGCCTGCAAGTCCCTAAACTTTTTTTTTTTTAATCAATGAAATGGTATTATTTAATTAAAGCCAGAGTGCCTGAACAAAGCTTTTATCTGGAGAAGACTTGGTTTTGCTGTTTACAGATTAACTGTTGCCATTAATCTTTACGAGAATCTCATATTTGTGGCTATTTGAAGTTGATAAGCCTTCCTTACTGGCCATTTGCTGCCACTTTCTCTTCCCTGCTCCTCCAAGAAGAAGAGGCATATTGCTGAAGGAAGAGTTAGATGACTCTTTTGCGAAAACAGGATGCAGGGATGCACGATCAAGTCATGGCCTTAAGGAATGGAAAAGAGACAAGAACAAAAAGGAGACTGTTGTCTTCAGAAGGAAAATAGTCTCCCTCTAAAATCTAAATAGTTCAATAGCTTCTCCCAGTGTGAAAACAGCATGGCCTAATTTTCAGTCCTGCTCTCGTATTAGCACGTTGTGTTAACAACAGCATTTCTGAGCTCACTCCTTTATGTGCTATGTGTTGTTCTTTCCTCCATAGTACACATTTTAAGTACTACTAATTTAATCACAATCACAGATACTAAAACAGCTCCTTTATAAATTAATTGAAAATTTAAACTTTCAAAATAATAAAATGCAGACATGATATTTTTCTCTCAAAAGCCATAAATCCATTTTTTGATTTGCAACTTTGATTACTTAGCATACAATGCCCATATTTATCTGATCCTTTAAAAAAAAGTATGTTAGAGGGAACAACACAGTACTGAAAAAAAACATACCATAGGCTTTGTTGTGAACTGTCTACACTTTATGGAAATTACATAACATCTTAGTACAAGTCTGGTTAAATAGAGTGGAAGAAGACTGTTTACCTGCACTTAAAGAACTTCTGAAATTTGATGTGTGTGTATTTTGAGAATTTGAAATTACTAACTGGAAGAGACTAAATATAATAATTGCCTATCCTTATAACCAATGTGATTGTTTTGGAACAATAATATTCAGAAGACTGTAGTTCAACCACAAGATCTGGAAAGATACCACAAAGCTTTGAAAAAAAAAAGAAATCAGGCTGCTTAATGCAATTAAGTAAGTCTGAAACGGAGATATTTTCATGTTCCCCTTTAGATAGTTCATAGAATATCAGAGAGAAATTAGAGAAAGAGCCAAAAAGGGATACTGTTTCCTTCTTACTGCTGTCACACTTCTGCTTTAAATCACTGATATTTTTTACAGGTAAGCTCTAAGTTATTTGTGTGAAAAATCATGTTTTGATTTGATTTAATGAAAGCTGAGATTCTCAGTGAAATCCATCACACAATATTGAGAAATTTTCAGTAAAATTGTGAGGGTTAGCAAACAGCTGAAAGCTTAGTGAACTAAAGCTGAAGTGGAATGAGTTGGTCGTTGGTGGGAGGTCTCATCTCACACTCTTACCTAAATAAATGGATGGTAATCTATTGTTTTAGCAAGTTTTTTTTCTGTCTTTTTTTTTTTTTTTAACATTTAAATCCCCTTTCTTTCATGCTGAAAGGCAACAAGATATGCCCATCTAGACTTGCTACTTATTTCTGTGGACCTTTCATCTCACTCCGATCTCTCTGTTCATGGCCAGGAAACTCATCCAACAGCGAGAAAGAACTAACCTTTCAAAAAAGCTACGTAGACTCAAAGATGAAAAGTTCCTTCTTCGATCGGGCAGAGCAATAGAGCTCCATCAGGCAACCCATCAGTACTGCAGGGAGATGTAGTTATGGAAGATCTGCTCAGCGTTTTTCCCAGACCTTATGAGAAAATTAATTAGCAAGAAGTGATCAATACAAATACTGCTAATGTTTCTCCCATAAGCATTTTTCTAGTAGTAGGTTTTTTACTACATTTTCCTCTAAAATTTTATTACTGTGAAATCTTGTCGATCCAATCCATAATCTTCTGATGTATGAATTAATAAATTTTTCTTTCAAAATTCCTCAATTATTATGATGTCATATGAATGGACATTAGACTAAAACATTAGACCAGAAAAATAGTACAGCTGAAATAGTAACTATAACTGCATAGCCATTAGTATTAAATAGCTGCAGTCCTGTCTTGTAATATTCCTGCTTCAATACAGAGGAGAAAAAAATTAAATTGGGAAGATTCTATTTCTGAATGCCACATCTTAGGAAACTGGCAGAGACCAGTCACTCTTTAATTCCAGTTTAAAATGCACAGAGATAAAAAACCTAATACTCAACTAATAAGAAGAAAATTCCTAGAACTGGTATGCAATTGAATGATTGGTGTAAGTAGGAACAACGTAGTCAAAGCCCACCTGTACACACTTTTGCCTTCTGCCAACATGCTGCTATGACAGTTTTGCTTTATTTATTAATATAAACAATTATTAGCATAATTTTAAAGTGTCAAACAGTGGCTTGTCTTTCATATTTACTATCTATATATATGTGTGTGTTGCATATATTTTGATGCAATGTAAAGAAGAAAACGGTTTTGAAGTTTTATCTCTTTACATAATTTCAGATTTTATATTAAAATTTAACAGTAGTACTGAAAATATTAATGAAGTATATAAATAGTATATAGTAAATAGTTTCATAATGTATTAATTGATTTTAACATCATACCACCCAACAGAGGATTACTTTCAGAATTATTTAAATGGAAAATTTATTCCGGAGAGAGCTATTCTTTTAAAAGGCTTTTACTGACATTTCAAAGTAATGTGACGCATATTTGCACATAGTAAAGAGTAAAAAACTTTTAAAATGCATAGCTTTGCATTTACAGTTAAATGTTTTTGAAATATTCTTTGAAGGGTCAGATTAAATCTTGCATAGGTAAAACTCAGTTCAGCATCAAGTATAATCAACTGGTAGATTCACATGTTGTATGCTAAGTGACTGAAAATACATTACATGAAGTAAGTTACTATTACTATTACTATCACTGTAATTGATGTGCTTGTTGGGTTTCTTTTTCTTGGAGGAGGAGTATGAAATGACTTGCCTTATGTTTGTTTTGAGGAAGTTCCTTCAGAATTAGATCTTATTTACAGTAAATCCAAGCCTGTGGTTCCACTGAAGCTGAAGCCAATCTAAATGTTGATTGCTGCAAACCCTACTTTTGGCCATATGTTACCACCGCTTTCCCTTGAGCTCTCTTTGCTGTGCTCTTCTCCAGCATTTTCACTGGCACCTTCATTCATCTGACTTTAAACTGAATGTCTTGTAGCTCAGGGGCCTTCTTCTAGTATAGAGAAGTATATTTTATGAGGTTGTTTTTATGTCGCTTTTACTTCTCTGTGGGGTCAGATCATTACCTATGCCAGGGAGGATGCAGCCAGGTTTGGGAACAAAACAAAGCTGGGTAATTTCTTTTTATAGGGGATTGATTTTAGACCAGCCCAGTAGTATTGTCAGGCTTCGCCCTGAGCAGAGTTCTGCCGGGAAACAACTCATCTCTGTGGGAAGGCAGTGGGGGGACAGTGGCCTCCAAACACTGATGCAAGAGATAAGGCAGAAACACTTGGCACAAAGCACAGTGGCGGCTCTGATGTAGAGCAGTTCAAAGTGTCATGAAACTGCAGCTTTAACTAATGAAATTGTATAGTTGGCTACATGTTGCTCAGGATATGTTAGCTTTTTATTTAAAACAATGTCATGTTTATAATTAAACAGAAATAGTGTAGTAATGTTTAAATGTGTTAATTTAGGATGGCACATTAGAACAGTTTGAAATCAGTCTTGTAACATTATCCAGTTTTTAAATTATGGTACAATAATTGCTTTCTAATTATTATAATTAATGTTTTGTAAGTATTTAAGAATGTGAATCTGAACCTGTTTTCCTTCACATCCATGGAAGTTCCGTTTCCCAGAGCAGGATTAGGCATACTCACAAATTCCCTAAAACTCATGAGTGACAGCATCTTACTGTGGATGCCTAGCTATATGTTATAGCAGTATTCCCCATCAGATTTTAAACATTTAGATCTGTCTTCCCTCAAGGCTATCTTCTTATTTAAGAATGTCCTGTTATTGCATGAATTGTTCCAAGACTAACAGTGCTTCTAAAGTGATACACAGAGCCTTTTTAAAATTTAATAAATAAAGACTTATTTCCAAAGTATTTACAAGAAATAGAAAAGAAAGTCACTAGCTCAAATTGTATCATATTAGATGTGCAGTATTTCATCATTTTAATTATCCTTAAGCATTGTATCTAAATAGTATTAATGAGGTTAATATCCATAAGAAGACAGATTTAGAATCTCATTGCTAAAACTGGTCAAATAATTCATAATGAATTATTCACCTTGTTTTTTTCATGAACTCTTGGTGAACAGATTGTGATTTTCTCAGAAGGATTAATTATTCAAAGTTATTCACCAAAAAAACTTAATAGTTCTTGGGCTCAGTTTCTTGGTGAGCAATGTATTGTGAACATCTGACCAGCTCCAATATTTCTGATCATACAAAAGTGGATTTTTACTACTGTGACCTTTCTCCATCAGTTAAGGTCTCTCTGAGATGAAATGTTTGTGATACTTTTTTCCTCATACCATCTATGGAACTGTCCCTTTAAATCTGACAGAGACGTTCAGTAGCAGTCCTACAACTAATACAATATTGTTCTTGCCTTTCAGTTACTGAGTACTGTATGCTGTGTTATTCTTTTACCTAGTTTCCCATTACTAGTTCTTGGAGGGATGATTCATTGTCAGTTATGTATGGATGATGGGGGTTTATATATTGAATTGTACATTCAAAATTTTCTTAGAATTATTGCTGAAAATGTTCTGTATGAGTGAATAATATTGCAAATTACTTATACAAACCAAGTGAATTAATTTTAACATTTTAATATTATGTTATCTCATTTGCTTAGTATTCGGAGGACTTTTTTTTCCTTTGTAGTGGTCTATATCTCTAGGCACATGCTTTCTTCATCTCTCAGATATGGACGTTAGCAATCTCCGCTGTGATCTCTTCACTTTGTGCAAAAACGTCTTCAGTGAAATGTCTACGGTTGCTGGAATAGCCACAGGTTAGCCAGGGTTAGTAAGGTTTTGCAAATATTATTTAGAATGTTGGTTCTGTCCCACCTTAATTACTTTCCTGTGTAGTTCATTTGTTTGTTTGTTTGTTCGTTCGTTCCTTCATTCTTTCTCTCTCTCTCCCTGTCTCTCTCTCTGTTTCTCAAGAACAATCCAGTTCTGAAGTTTACTCTGTCTCACTGAAGAGCGACTCTGCCTTTCGAGGAGGCAATATTCTAGAGAACGTCTTGTGGCTCTTCTTTTACAGAATTCTCCCTTCTTTTTTTCTTTTGTTTTAGCTTTCACAAGCAATTTAGTCTACAGTGTTCAAATCACATCCTTCAAGTGCAACGATACAGCATCACCTTTTAACATTAGAAGACTCTGTGTTACTAAAATGCTTAAATATTGTAAGAAAAACAAAAGGAAGAAAACAAAGTGTTTTGCATTGGTCTCTCAAATCAAATGGAAATAGCCAACATAGGCGCCTACTGGCTTTGTGACTCTTCTTTTTCCATCGCATTTAATGGATTTGTTTTCTTCTTCAGTCTTTGCTGTTCACAGCTTCTCTTTAGTAATGTCTGGAGAATGTACTTGTAAAAGTGCATCCAATTATCTTCTGCCCCAGTGAACTGCTGTAAAAGTTGAAGGATTGCTTTCTGCAACACAAAAATTGATACTTATTTGGTGGACGAAGTTCTGAAATTCACTGTGAATTTCTTTCTTGCCTGTTGTCTCAGGACCATGGAAAACAGTCCAATAATGAAATATTAGAATACTTAAAGTGAAAAGCTGTTCGATTAACATTAAAACTGATTTGTTACAGTTCTGTTTCCTGCATTGCCCTACCTACTCCCATCTCTTCAGTATCCCAAGTTATCCTTAGGTTACTTCTATATCTGAAAACCTCCAAGACATGCTCTGTTCCTTTAAAAATCATCCCCAGAATGTTTCTGGCTATTACCTTAATGTCTAGTTTTGAATTCCGGCCCGCTAGCTAGGTAAGAGATATCACATGGTAAGATGGGTCCAGGAGCTCATGTAGGCTTTTTGATCAACCAACTGCTGCTAAATAATGGCTGGCTTTTTTGCGCCTTTCACGTAGTAGTAACAAAGTTTATTTTTATTTATATTAAAAAAAAAAAAGTCAGTGCCTTAATGCATATTTCTCAGTCAGATTGGTTGAACTTTGCTAACAAATTTTAAAATTATTAGGCAATAGGCCATAGACCCACTTTTTCCTTTTTTATCTGGAGATGAGAATTTAAGAAAACACCTCAACATTGTCTCCTAAAGTGAGATAAATGAACACATAAAAGTGTATAAAAGCAGAGTACTCAGAAAATTTTTTACAAATTGCTGTTTGCACAGTTGTGTGTGTGTGTATATCTGAGGCAAATGTTCCCGGATACCAATTATGTGGAAACCATACCCAAAGTTGAGAGAGAAGTTGTGTTCTGCGAGTCCAGATGTCACCGAACTCTCTAAGCAGTGCATGCAGTTGTACAGCACCACATGTGTTCCAGTATGCAGTTTTAATTAAGTGAATTCGGGATGAAGGTCCAAACCCTGTTCTTAATAAAGAAAATAACCGCATTATTTTTGTTCTGAATTTCCTGGAAACTGTAAACATCAGAATTATTTTGATTAGGTTATGCCTTACATGATTTGAAATTACGTGTTCAATATTATCTATGCCTTATTCTTTAAATTTAGCTGATTAATGGATTTATGTCATCATTAAAACAGAAGAAGCAAAGGATTTATGTGAATGCAAAATATTTTATTTATATATACACAAACATATATATTCATGAGAAAATTTGAAGGCCATTCTTTGTTCAAACTAAAACTTGAAAAGCAAATTATTTCATGGGAGAAATTATTAGATCCTAGTATATTTTATACAGACTTTGGCATATTGATGTGGGTTAATAGTAGGAAGCTTTAAAACAAACTAAAGCACTTTTAAAGGATGACTGTGTTCTATGTGTTTGTGAGACACTGGAGAAAATAAAGGAGTGAATTGACAAAGGTGTTGCAATCTGGAAAAAGGCATCACAAATGATAATCCAAGCAAGCAGGGAGATGGGAACCCATCTGAATGTAAATACTGCTTGATGAATATCCTACGAACAGATTTTCCTGTCTATGTCCGATTGAATTGATATTTTAGTCAAGCTAGTCTTCCTTTTGCTGTAGTCGACTTCAGGTGAGGATTTGTATCGTTCTGCCTTTGGGACCCTGGTATTTCAGGGCAAATTGTCCTTCTCAAAGAGCTGACTTTTTAAGGATCTGTGAATATAAATGGGTATATTTTCCAGTTTCCGCTGAAAACCAGATCGTATGGATCTTTTTATACCTCCGCTTTCCTCTAAGTTGTGTACGATGCTGATTTGATAATGGAACAGAACGGTGAAGAATTAGCGTCTGAAGCTAAACGTACATTCTTTGTCGGAATTCCCGGGCGCTGCTTGGAAAGCCGCGGAGGACCTGGCTGGGGAAAGGGAGGGATGGAGGGATGGAGGGATGGAGGGATGGAGGGATGGAGGGAGGGAGG
>VZTA01001489.1:0-14308 GCA_013398855.1 Mohoua ochrocephala | reverse complement strand
TTTTTTAATGCAATCCCAGTTGCCATTTGGATTGAGACTCCTCTGTTGAGTTAACCTTGTACGATTGCGGGGGAAAGGGGAATGTACGGTAGGGAGGGGAAGAAATCGCCTCCTCTGAGTCTCATCTGCTGAGTGAACCATGGGTGGGGGTAGAAGCATCTCGGCTTGATCCTCCAGTGCTTTTGTTCGTAAGGGGGAACAGCCTCTCCTGAGCATCCTCTGAATTAATATTATCTCGGATGGGGAAGGATCGTGTTTCGAGCGACTCCTCCGCTCAGTTAATGGAGAAAAGACTGCATTTCTATTATCTGGTTAAATACAGCCATGCGGGGAAGGGATTTTAAAAGTAAGTTCGCAAGGCCAGGAAGCTCCCTCTTCCTCCTGGGTAGGCAGGGGAAGGAAGGTAACTTCCTCAGCCTCTTAGAGCGAATTCACTGTTTCACGGGAGTCGGAAGAGAGATCTGATTGGAGTGCGAGATGGCAGAGGGAACTTCTTTCCTTCTGATTCTAGAGAAATAAGAGATCTCAGTTAAGGCTCTGGTGATTTCTGCGAGATTTTAAAAAACAGAGGACTCGTGGAATCTGTCATAGGAGCGTTTTCCTCTCCTCTAACAAGCAGTGACAGTCTAATTACTGGAGCTACGAGCAGCTGTCGAGTTAGCCGGAGAAACAGAGGCGCTACATGTGTTCTACCCGGCCGCCGGCACTGAGCCCTCGCAGCAGGCTGAGGCAGCCGTACCGCCGCAGTGTCCCTCAGAGAGCTCCCGATAGGAAACGGGAGCAGTTTGTTTCCTTGCGAGTGCTCCCGCGAACGCTGGCTGTGAGCGCGGAGGGTTCACGCGTCGCGCACCGTCAGCGCGGGGCGGGGTGACAATGAACTCGTACGGGAGCCCTGAAACTGCTCCAGCCCCGGGGCTGCCCCGGGGAGGGGGGGGGGCTCCGCTGGCCCTGGCAGAGTTGGAATTCGGTAGAACACCTTGGCACGAGTTTGCTGCTCTTCCTGTCCTCTCAAGTTCCTTCCACCATATTTATTATTTCTAATGACATTCTACTTCCCATTTGGATTCAACCTCCTCTGCTGAGTTGAGCTTGTGTGGAAGAGGGAGGGAAGGGGAGGAATACTGAGCCTCCTCTGGTGAGTGTAATAAAGCAGATGTCCCTGCTGGCAGCAGCAGCCTCCTCTAGGAAAGCTGTATAAGGGGGGCCCTTTCAGGGACCGCACTCGCCTCCTACTTCGAGTCGCTCACAACTGCTTAGCGGGAGATTTATTTATTTTTTATTTATTTATTTTTATTTATTTAAAAACTAAACTGGTGCCCCTCGCAGTGGTCTGATCGGTGAGCCTATCTGGATGCCCTCAGGCAGCAACAGTTTTACGCATGCAGGATTAAACGATTTCCTAAAACGCCGCACTAGGCAGGAGCCCTCACAGTGGGAGATGGATGGGTACTGCTGGTCGACGAGACTTTGGTCAGCCGTGTTCCCTCCACCTCCTGCCGCCGACCCCGCTGTGCCCTGGCTGCGGGGGACCCCAGGCTGCCTCCAGCAACAAAGAGCCTTGTCCCCGCGCGGGGACTCGGGCTCGGCGCAGGGCTCCCGGCTCTGCCAGCTCAAGGGCTCCTGGGCAAAACGCATCCACGCGTGGGGGCCGGGGGGAGAAACAGATGACTTTATTTTCTTCAAAGGTGATTCGCAGTTTGTTCATCTCTTAATAACGTGAGCTCCTGAGCTCGAATTTCACGCTTAAGAGGACGAGTCGGTGCCGTGTGTCGGGCTGGCTGGAGATGTGCGAATCCCCTTCTCTCCTCCCAAGGCTGGAACTTGTGCCTCTCCCGGGCACCACCCCCAGCCGTGCTCTCCGGGGAGGTGCTTCACACGCCGCACGGCGCGGCCGGGGCCGAACATCGCCTCTTCAGCGCTGCGGACCGGCGAGGGTTTAGAGCTCCGAAGAGTAACAAACTCTTCCTCCAGGTCATGTAGCAGACATGCACTGTACACTGCTGTTTCTTACAGTACACTCTGTTGACAGCCCGTCACAATCACGACATGTTTAAAATAGAGAAAATAATTGCAGAAAAATCCATTTCTAAAAATTACGCAGGTGTTAATTCTTCCAGAAATTTGTCACCTGCAAACAAATCTTTAAAAAGAAAAAGTGTTGTGCTTTGCTGCTATGAAAATATTAATGCTAATTATCAATATCAGGGCTAAACTCTATATTCAGTTCAAATGCAAAAAGCAAGCACCCTTTATCATTAATTTAAAATACTTGGCAACACCCCTATTTTTAAATTTGATATCGGTAAATCTAGAAAATGTGCAAACTTTATCAGACTGCAATGTTTCAACTAAACACAAATTTTAATTGCATTGAGAAAGCCACTAAGCAGATTCAGGTTAAAAATAAAGTCACTGAGATTCAGATGATTAGGTTTTCTCCTTTCATTTCTAGTCTGTACCGGACTTGGGCTATCCATCATAGCAGACCAGAAGGGAAGGCAAATAATCTTTGGTATTATTAGTTTTGGGGAAAGTTTAACCTTTTCTGTCCTTCATACTAATATAACCTGTTCCCTGAAAGCATTCTTAGTAATTATTAATGCTATAAGGGTACACATGAACAAGATAATTATTTTTTTTATAACATGTAACAGATATTCATAAAATCCTTATTGTTCCATTTTGGCAAAAGGGTCATTTATGTGTTGCTTTTGATTACTCTCTTTAGTAAAAAATTCATCTGGGAAAGTCAACCATTCACTTATGTTACTAGTGAACAAGCCTACCTTAATTCTGGCACACCTGGCATTCAGCTACTGTCATAATTTTACAAGAATCTGTATTAAGAGGTTCACTATCATAAGTTAAATTTGGGAATTATACAATTTAAATGAAAAACGAGGGCCTACTTCTCTTCCTGCTTACTTCAGGAAGAACACAATCACATCATTGGATATTGTCAAAAAAAATCCTAGCATTACACCAGTTTTTGCCAGCCAAATTAAGGCATTAATCCTGCAAGTATACATTCATAAATATAATCACAACTTCAGGCCTATTCAGGCAAAGATTAATTGGGGGAAAAAAAAGTGTTTGACATCACTCTCAAAGTTAATAGTGAAGCATAACAAGCAATAATGTGAATTACAGTACTGGGTGACTTAGTTTCATTTTGCCTTGTCAAAAGACAACTAAAAATGTGCTTATCTGACAATTTCAGTCATGAGTTCTTGTTACAAGAAGTCTTAATTCTTAAACTCTTATCATATCTATGGAATAAAAAAAAGTATAAATGTATGCAAAAACAGTGAACCATTGAATTCTCATACATTAAGACTGTACTTTAAAGTGGGAATTGAGATGCCGAAGAAAATCTTCCTTAGATGTTAGAGATGGTGGGAAAACTTCTCGACAGAATTCACATATTCCACACTGATTCAGTTCAGAGTCTGCATATGCTTGTGCCAGCAAATCATTGTCTCGAGGCTGCCAAATGAGCTAAAAGAAACAGAAAATTATTATTGCTGAGGTTACAATGTGGTTTACATTATGCTATAGTTTACATTTATATTGAAAAAAAAATACCTGCCTCTTTAAATTAGGATTCCTTTACACCTGCCTGGCCAGAGATATTAACTAGAGAGTTCTCATTTAAGAAAAGCAAGATAGGACTTTGTTTTTTTAAAGTTCTATAAACACACTATCCTTGCAAATATTTAAAAATACCTTGGTATCTATTAACAATAAATACTGCTATGAGCAGAAGTCTGTAATATCAGTCTGGTACGTACTAAAGCTTTTCTTTAACTTTGCATTTCACTATTTTACTGTAGAAGTCATAGTACACAATAGCCATTTAGCAGAAATGAGAAAATAAATTCTTACCTTAGAATAAAATGTTTCTTGTACAGAGTTAATAGGATTCATATTTTATTTCCATTTTTATTGACATATAACTAGTTTTCAGTTTACTTCAAAAATGACTACATCACTGTCGTGGCTTAAGGTACTTACTTGCTCTGGCTGCCTCTTAGTATCAACATGTCACAAATAATCTTGTTTGGGATTCCTTCTGCCATGACAGCATCAAACTCACTGGGACCATCTGAATATCTATTCATGCATTCAGGCAATTCCATAAACTATGTTGTATTTGGTTCAGCAGCTGCACTGCTCTTGGTCCCTCAGCTAGTTAGTTTAAAGCCACAAGTCTGTTTATTCAGCATTGGAATCTGAGGCACTTAAGCCCACAGTCTAAGCGTACACTATTTAGAATCGTACCAACTAGGAATCAAAAAGTCTTCTACCAGCTTTCAAAGTAAAGTTAAAAATTAAGTTTCATAACTTCAGTATTAGCAACACAAGATCAAATAGTTATGTTATATGGCCAGGACAATCAGGTTTTGAGTAAATTGAAAACCAAATGCGTCCTGTTGTGACTACACAGTAGAAAGAATGGCAGCAAGCTGGTATGAGCTCTAGCAGGGGACGGAACTTAAAAGTGAGAGTGCCCTACAGGGGTTTTTTTGGCTCATTTTTTCCCTCTTGATTCACTCACACATGGAAAGGCAAGCAAGAATAATTTACAAAGTAGTTTCTTTAGAAGTTTTAAATTTCTTGCTTCTGGTACTTACCCAAGATTTTTAATTTTCAGCTCTTCTTTAAATTTCATCACGCCAAATAGTTAGAATCTATTGTTTATTTCTCCCACGATAACCCACTGTACAACTAAGCTGGCTTTCACAGCGGTTAAACCTTTTTAAACCACCCTGAACTTCTTGGGAGTCAATTTCCTGCCCATTCTGTATTTAAACAGTGTTTAGCTTATCACATAGAAATAGCAGATTTACTGTCTTTCATTATGGTCAGCAATCCATATAATTAAATTGACTAATTAGTAATTGAGTGCAATCACACCACTTTTTTCAGCTCAAAGAGTCTACTTATTGTATGTTGCTGGTGTAAATTGCATATTAAATCTATCTAGACACTGACACACTTAAACAAGTTAACACACTTAAACACACTACATAAATGTGTTTAGAATTACTTGTTTCTGATATGATGTAAAGCACCGTTTGAAAAAAAGATAAAATAGTATTGTAAAAACGATTTGTCATCTTGGAAACATAACAAGGGGAGGTACTCATCCAGCAACCCACACATGCAGGCACTTAACTTCCATTTCTTGAGTGCTAAGATTGTGCTTAATATCCTTGTCAGAATAGGGATCTATTTGAGCAGACGTTCAATTTCGAAAACATTAATATTCAGATTAATAGACTACTGTTTTGCTTTTAAAATCATGAACATACTTATAAGTATTTTTGGTGGAAACAACTCCCTCAAACTGCAAATACCAATAAATATGTGCATCTATACGAAAGTCTCAGCTAAATGTAGTCTGTAAAATCCTAGGTTCACTAATATCCATGTGTATTTTAATCTGCTGCTCTTTTCAGTCACGTTTTTTTTTTTTAAAAGTTACATTCTAAGAAAACAGTACTGAGTTTTTAGATTTAGTATCCACATAGAAGGAAAGAGCTAAATTTATTACACCAACTGAGAGCAGTTCCAAGAACTCACTGTTGCCAAATCTATTGCATTTATGGGGTTTTCCATTTTATAAGTTAACATATGTAGTAAATACTTGAAAGTTTTATCTACACTAGGAAAAAAAAAAGAGGTATATAATTCTCTCCTTTTTGGCTCTTCCTTCATTTTTGGAAGGGATGATAGAAGCTGTAAGCAGCATAACCACCCCATAGAAAGGTGGTAAAAACACTAAGAATAAGTTTATGCATAAATTTTGCTAAGGTTAACACAGTGAAAAGGGCACGTATACAAGTAACTTTAAAAAAAATTAGTATTTTAATCTACATATATATATATCTGTGATCAAATCTTTAGCACAATTTACAGTCAGAAAAAACCTCTATAGCTGAGTCCAATTAATTGGGAAAAATACTTAAAAACCTATTTGGAAGGCAGCTGAACAAAGGTGATGGATAGTGAAATATACTGATATACACAGATGTACGTTTAATGGATTCTAAAGTAATACTGCCTTGTTTCAAACAAACTTCTGGATAAGAAATAACATTTTAATCAATGCAGTGCTTTTGTAGATATGACTTTCAAATAATGAAACAGTTCACAATTAGCTTTCTTTTTCTCTGAGTGTTAGCATTAGTACATTTTTCTCCACAAAATAGATCACTCACATTTAAATGCTGGCTCCAAATTAATTTCCTTATTTTGCAGAAATACCAATGGTCAAAGGCTTACTGCTATTCAACCACTGTTCTGTACTTTTTAAGCTGCATACTCCCCTATCAATTTATAACCACATACCAGCTGTTTCACTTGCTGTAATGTACAATGCAGGGTGCCATCTATTGAAAAAGGAATACACAGACTAACTAGTAAAAGAACAGGCTGGAGAGGGAATACAGAAAAAGAGGATAGTAACAAGCGATGGAGTGAATGCTTCACAGTTCCACAGGAATTCTACTAGCAATAAAATAAATGTGTTAATTTGTTTAACTTAGTCACAACTTTAACTGAGGACCCTCAATTAAAAGTACAATAAAAACTGTAATTAATAAGTTGGTGTAGAATTGAGATCTCTTATATTACAAATAGATATTTAAAATAGCTTTTGAAAACATCAAGCTTATAGTTTAAAACAGCAATCTTTCAGTGCTTTAAAATTTTCACTCAAAAGTGGTTTGGAATAGAAAATTAAACTAGACTGGGTAAATTTTAGGCGGAGAAAACATCAAAGTTATCATGTCCTACAAACACTTTCCAAATGCTCGTTTTGCATTTCATGCAGTGACCAAATGAGAGGTAAAGCTCTTCTGCTGCACGTACTTTGTCATTAGGAAAGAACACAAAACTTCATCCATGTAAATAGTAAAAATATGTGAATTCCACCCTCAGAGAATTCCTAATTATCACTATTTGCTTACTCTTGAAAATCGGTCCTTTCACAAGGTACCAGAAAAGCCACAGAAACAAAAAACCCACAAAATCAGCCTATAAAGCTCCATAATTTTGCCAGCTTTCAGCTGAGACAGGATGTTACGCAAAAGAAGCAAAGTATTCAGAGATGTGAATGTCAGAACATGATAAAATGGTTTTCTGCATTACAGTAACTGGGCCTTGTTTTCAGAAGCTCCCATGGACTTCAGGCTATAACTGAAATTTAAGCCCAAATTACATACATAAACCTAAAATAAAGTATTTTAGCGAACTTTCCTTCATTCAAAAAATAGTTCTGCTTTTTTCCTACAATGACAAAAATTTAAGTTTCTTAGAGCAGAGGAATAGGGTGTTGTTGATACCTCAGACTGAGACAAAAAGTAGCTATTTTTTTCATAGTGGAAGTATTTATCTGTTTAGCTTTTTAATTGGTCCATTTTTCATATTCTCTGCTGTACATGAAAAACAATTAAAACAAATGTGTGCCCTATTCAACTGAGATCGAGGGTAGAAAGAAAGCAATCTAGGAGGCAATTTAGGATTAATGACAGCTTTGAAATAGATATAGAAGCAATTAATATCTAGATGAACTGAAATTTGTACAAGCATCCACTGCTTATATCCGCTTATATTCCTGACGTTTCTCTGGAAAAGCATCTGGTACACATTCTCCAGTATTAGGAAGAAGAACTGACAAGAGATATTGTCTTAAAAAAAGACTGATGAGGTATTTTACAGAATATATTAATCCCATCTCAAAGATCTTTGCAAAATGTGTGTCTGAACCACTACCATTTTTTGAAACGTAGAATATTTATAGAAAAGATACCTGATGAGGACCTCTGACGGTTGTTCCAGCAGCTTCTAAAGAAAAAATTACTTCAGGTACACCCTGGTTCGTGTGCTTAGGTACAAATGTGAAACCACTGTCTGTTGTTTTTAAACATGGTTTGTCAAAGATATTTTCTATGGGCATCTTTGAATGATCTGAGGGGTTTGTTTTGTCAACAGTAGTTAAGCTTTGTAAAGCTGAGGTCATGAGATCAATGCCATGAGCTTCAAAAGAGTTAGGTTCCAATTTACTGAGGTTAACAGCACGGTCTCTGTGCTCCAGGTTAAAATGATGATCTTGAAGCATGTTTTCAGATATACCAGTACAAGGAACTGTTGGTTTTTCCTGAGTGCTCTGCAAGAAAGCAGAGTCATTGTCTGTAGGTGGAAACTTGACATTAAATTTAGAAAGTGATTCTACAGAGTTGTTGTCCTCATCTTGGCCCACTCCTCTTGGTGTGATAGATGTGATGCATGATGCACCTCTATTTATATCCTTTATAACCCGAGGCTTAAAAAGCTCTTCTGCTTGTTCATCAGTTTTATCAGTGCACTGTATCGGCATGGAAAACTGAATTTCTGTGAAGAAAGAATGAAGAAAACATTAAATAGTGCATTGAAGTATAGTTATTAAAAATGTGGTGTTTGGGAATTTTTTTTTTTTGTCTTCCTTCCCTGCTTTTTTAATTGTTATTTTTTGCTCTTTAAATTTGTGGTGTAGTTCTCTTTCACAAACATTAGTTCTGACACAAAAACTATCAGAACAGAAATAAAGGGAAATAATTCTGTTGTAGTAACTATATTTCTCTTTGATTTATGGCTATAAATATTTTCATTTTATTGAAAATTATGTTGTCCCATACTCTTAACACATACTTGCATATTTACTGAAGTGTTCTGGCAGAAATAGAAGCTGGAACCCAAACCATTTCACACAGTGCCAAGAACATGCTAGGCACCATGAGCACGATTTTAGAAGGTATTCAGGTACCCAACTCCCACTGGTTTCCAAATTAGTTAAATATTTAACCTGAATAACTATTCAGAAATGGGACCATATTTCCCCTTTGTTTTGAGAATTCGCCCTTCATTTTTGGCACTATATTAATAAAAATGGTACTGGTTGCTCCTAACTAGGTGAGAGATTAACTTCGGTAAAAACCGATCGTACAGCAGCCTTCTGACATCAGAGAGTGTAGTAACGTGGAACGCAGAAGTACCAAACCAAACATTAAACCTCTATAGCTTTCGTCATGCGTATCTTTACACACAGTGGACTTAGGCACTTCTTTTATCATCTACATGGCTTATATTGTGTATGGCTTTTCACACAGTTGAGTTAGGCACTTCTTTAGGGAAATCAAAACCATTCTGAAGTAAGCTGCCAGACACATTTCCTCCAAAATTCCCATCCCCAAATAACAAAGTTATTAGCATACAATCAGAATATCACAATACAGTACAGACAGAGAAATTTTGAAGCAACAAGATACATGTCAGCACTTCATGTAACAAAATTTCAGTAATGGATGACCTAAATTAAAATCAAGTGCTGAAATCAGCATCTTTTGCTTCAACTGTGTGCATTTGCCAGGTGCTTATTGAAATCACTTAAGAGTCTGATCCTACTATTAAGAAAAGCTAGTAGAGAATACCCATAGGAGCTTACATTATATTAAAGGTAAGCATTAGCAAAACCGGACATTCAGGACCTCTCCGTTTCAACAAAAGTCAAGCCTTCCCTTTGCTTTCAGGAAGTGTTGGATTAAGCTCTTGTCCCATATAACAAAGCAGTGTTTAAAAGTCTGCAGCAGGAAGTCTAGAAAATAAGTCCTCTGAGTCTCCTCAGTCCGGCAGTTTTCCGCTAACAGATATGGGGCTAGAGGCATTCATAGCAGACATCTTTTGAACTGACAGCTAAATTAAAAGCAAGCAAGTGCTGTCATTCACACAGTATGATGGGATATCACATGTAGTAAGTGCCTGCCTCTCACTCCAAGGGACAAAACAATTACAAGAGCCATTGATGTGATGACTGTCTTTTATAGCATGTGATTTGGAGCATTCGTCATAGAATGCCAAAACTGGCGGTGCGCTTTCTTGGTGAAATACTGAGCACCATGTGAACAGACTCGAAAAAGGCAGATGGTAAACAGTGGAAGTACTTCTATGTATGTGTAATTTGCAGTATTTTCAAATATAAAGCAAAGCTTTCAAACAGTTGAATCACAATAAGAGCTTAAGTATGATATTACCAGTTTCAGGTTCTGGCTTTATCTTAAGTTTACTCAGTTGGTCTGTTTGTTCTCTGGCTAGCATACATATTTGATGACACTCTTCTTTCATGTCCTGGAAAATAGTCTCCAGACTCTCTCTGGAAGATCAAAATTGTAAATTAGAGTCAAACAATTCAGCTTGTTGTGACCTTTAATCTAGTCACACCCACAAACCAGAGAAAAACAATAGTATAAGCTACTTTTCTTGGATATCTTGTTCCTCAACATATGTATACATATTTTTTTTCTCCTCAGTAAAAGCAAGCAGAAAAAGGAAAAGGAATTGTTGTCAAAGAATTGTTTAGTCATATCACACCCATATATATTTGAGCATAGGAACTGACCCTGCCAGGACCACCCCCAAAAATCCAGCCTTTCAGTTCTTTCAGGTATTTTTGGGAAGAGTTTATCTTTCCCAAGGGTACTGTTTCCACCTCATTCTAGGGAAAATAAGATGCTGCCGCTATGAACATCAATTGTTTTCTGTTGTTGCCGGTGCACTTCAGACTGCAGAAGAAGGAACACACAAGCATTTGTTACGGCTCTTTCCTTCTCTGCCTACCTGGCATTTTGGGGAGGAGTTTGTGAACTCATTCTCTCTGGTTTCATACAGTATCACATGACTTTTCTTTTTATTTTGAGGGATTTATTGTATTATATCTTTTCCAGAGTATCATATGGGAATCTGATATTTAGTTATCTGCATTGAGAACGGTAAAAATAGTTCATGCTGGTGTGAGTTTATTTGCCCAAAGGCACTGTTATTTAGTTACTGATGCATCCATAAAATTCCATTGTGAAATTTTGATAAACTTGCTGAGTAATTTATATTTTAAAGCACAATATAATGGATTTTATAAAATGAGCTTCAAAGACGAAAATGTGAAGTTGGATTTGTGTTCTCTTTTGCATCTTTACATCAAAAGATCTCAAAAGGAATTTTTCTTTAATCCAGTGAATTGTTTTCCTTTTTTACTGCTTATTCACATAGCAATCAGACTGTGTTCCTACTTCTGTTGTGTTTCTCTTTTTGAAGACACAAATGTCTATTTGTATCTCATTTGAAAAAAAGAGCTACAGGAGGAGTTAAAATTGCTACTGTTAACACATTCTGATGATTTTTCAGATGTTTTGATAAATAAGAAAAAAATCTGAAGTTTCTAATCAGAACTTTAAAATATAGCTATGATTAGATGAAGCAGTCTTAATTTGCTAGACATTTGTGATACTATTATCCTACTAGTGTAAGATTACCAGTAATCTTACCAGTCACATACCTCTTTCCAAGAAAACAGTAAAGTAAGGGAGCTATTTGAGAGCAAGGAGACAGAAGACAGGTAAAGGTTTTTCATTTTTTAGATATAAATCAAAAAGACAAAAGTCTTTCTCACATTACAGTCTTATTTCCTCTTTTTCTTATCATAAAAGAGCAGTGAGCCAGACTAAATATCCATGTAGTTCACCTAGCCTATGTATGGGAGTGGTCAAAAGCAGATGCCTAGGCAAGAGAGTAAGAAGACAGCAAGAATTTATGATACTTTCCCTTAATACTTCCCTAACTTCACCGTAGAGAATCTTCTATTTGACTTCAGCAAAGCTGTTAAAAGTGACATTACTGCCTATCCTGTGAAAAAATGCAAATCTAAGATTTTGGTCAGTATTTTTCCGAAATCACTGGCAGAAGAGGAAATCTACTGCTTTTGACCCCTTGGTCATAGCAGGGGCTTGCTGGCTTCAGCTTACAGATAAACTTGGTTTCAAACTCTCTCATTTAGGATGGATCAGGCCAAGAATTATTTCTTCATGCTGCCTGTCAGACCTCTTCCTGGCAGCACAGCAGGCTCCTGTGCTGTGCTGCCATCAGTTAATCCATAATGGCTGCACATTCCTGTCCAGAAGAGTTAATGCAAGGCAGTTAATGCTTATCCAAACCCCAGCATTAACATCCGCTGCTGTTTCCTAGAGTTTAACCTCCTGCTGAACCAAGTGGCTATCTTTCTCCATCCCAGCTTATCCCTGCATACTTGTAAAGCCCCAGCTATGATTCCACATAGTTGCTGGCTCTGTTATCTTCCTGCATTAACTCTTTGGCCTTTGATGCTCCTCCCTCCCGACTCCCTGCCCAGCCAGTTGTTAAGGTACTGTGTAGAAAAGAGGGAAATAGCTGGCCTTAATTGCAGAAGAGACAAAAGCGAATTTGAAAAATGCTGCAGAAGTATTTACCTTTCAGGCCTAGGTGAAATACCAGAGATCCCTAGAGATAACTCAGGCTTATCTGGAACAACTTTCTTACTTTTCACCTTGAAGTAAAATATGAAAATATTGAGCACATTAGCATATTAATTTTGCACTTCACCTTGATATGAATAAAAATGTCATGAGGTCCTTCACCTAGTCCTGTTGAAAGCTCTCAAAGCATTGTCAAAATGACAAAAGCAGCTTGTGTGAAATTCCTAGTTCTTTTTAGTTTAACTTATTAACTCAGTGTGGCATTTCTCCGCTCATACTCCCTTGAAAGGGAACCGGTTCTAAGAATATTGCTTGATTGTAATTCTTTTTCAGTCATGTATAAGGTAAGATTCTGTCTTTTGTATAAGCTTGTTACACAGCTATTTTACCTCTTAAAAATCAATTTATTCACTGAAAATTTCAATGAACACATCGGAAGCTAATATGTCAGGAGTTCTAGCAGTTTTTTAAATAAGTTATTAACTTTGACTACCACCGTGTGGTTCACTCCAGTATTACATAGTTTTACATCTGCCAGGCATTAAGGGAAGTTTTCATAATAACCAGTCATTAAACTGCAGTTCCACTAGAGCTACATTACCAGATGGCCTGGGTAGTTCATATGCGCTCCAAGTCAGACATGAACTTGAGCACGCCTGCCAAATCAGCTGATTTCAAAGATGTATAAGCTTAGAAATCTGTGTGAGCTGATACACTGCCTACAACCACAGCTCCATAGCCTACAGGTGTGTCTTACCTGTAAGGCTGAAGGGCAGCAGCAGCTCCTGTAGATGCATTCGAGCTGCCTTACACCCAGCAACACGGGATACAAGTGCTCGCCACAGTCAGTTAAGCAATGTTCAGGAAGTCTAACAGCAACAAGTTCCGTGTCGCTGTGCTCCTACCCTTACCTGTGCTCACTTTAAATTAGGTAGCTAATATGTGTATACATGGTTAGATTCACATCAGTGACTGCACTCTAGCTATCCTACAAGGATAGAATAGCACCCTGGATACTATTCTGTAACAAAAATAGGGTGACATAAAAATGAAAAAATCAACTCAGTCTTGGTGAAAGCTTCCAACGGAAAATTATAAACCAGAAATGCTAATCTGGAGTTTTCACAAACATGAAAATTTTCAAGACATACAAAATAATTAACATACAAACTAGCCAATATGTATTTAATGGTGTTCTCTATGAGCTTTATATAATTTGACAATTTCCTAGTAATTACAGAATGCTGAAATTTAAAATAAGTTTATTAGAATAATTAGTACAAATTCCAAACATTTCATGTTTGAAAGAAGTAATAATTTACAAATGTTTGTCTTTTTCATTTTATCTCTACTCGGTTTCTTATCTTACCTCCCTTTTATACGTTGGCATCTGTATACCCTTTTGTGCTTCATTTAATTCTTGCAATTTGCTTTTCAGATTTCTTATTTTATCATCTTGATTGGAAATAATAGATAAAAGCTTCCTTTCCTTTTGATTGCTTTTGTCCTCAAGTTGCTTCAATTTCATGCTCTCACTGTCTAACTGTTCCTAAAAAATAATTTTAGAAACACCAGTACAATTAATAAAATTGAGGCTTGTGGAATATCACTATTCAGCAGTCTTTAATAAGCTAAATGTAGGTTTTGCATCATAAGTAAGGGTCAGTCTTGTTTATACATTATTAATTTTCAATTGATAGTAAAGACCTTCTACCACTACACATAGATGTAACTCATCATAGGTGATTACTCGAAACAACTGTATCTTCTGAATTTCTGAAAGTCATATCAGTGTTTATACAAAATAAAGACACTCTCTTGGTTCACTTACTGTATCATTTACACTAACATTTTATGTATAATATTTTGCACATATGATACATAAAATAGTATTTAATTAATTTCAATCTTATGCCATTTTGAAGATGGTGATAATTCTGCAAATTGAGCAAACCCAAGAACACAATCACAGAATCCCAGAATAT
>VZTA01001488.1:5690-18488 GCA_013398855.1 Mohoua ochrocephala | reverse complement strand
TTTTTCTCAACTTGAAAAAAAATCCTACGAGGAGAAATCTAGTTTAAAAATGTCTGGGTTTTTTCTTGCTGCCTTTTCAGTTTTTGTTTTCTCATTATGGTGTATCTCGAATCATTGCTAATTATTAAAATACATCTACAGTGTATCCCTGTAATGCAGTGTTCAAGCTCTCCCCGACCCCTCCGTCACCAGCTCCCTGCCACTGAGCAGGCTGCATTCTGCAGGAATAGAATTCGCATAAAACCTGTGTGGCAAAATAAATTCTAATAATTTGAATTGTCAGTTTTCACTGTTATAATGTAATTAGAACTTGGATTTGAAACAGATCTGAGGAAAATAGATGTTTTTCTAAAGTTGTTTTGGTTGTCCTGTTTCTAAACTTTGATATACAATATCATAATGATGAGAAACACTGGGATAGCTGTTTCAATCCAGTCTCACTCTTTCAGCTAACTTGCACCTAAGTTTTGCACGAAATTTCTACGGAATAGCCCTGGGAAGAAATTCATAGCTCATACTGCAAGCTGTGTGAAATGTAATGGTTTTTTCTCTGAATTTACTCAGAGGATGCACATTTTTCTGGAAGCAAACCAGCAAATTTCTATACTTCATCTGAATCACAACTCTAACATTTTCATGCGTTTAGAAACTCGACTTTTTACTCTTCATTCACAAAGAATCCACAGGCACCACGGGAATGAGAGCTGTGCCAGGGGTAAGGCAGCTTCAAGATCAAAGTGCAGATTTATCAAGAAAACAATGAAGAATAGGAAAACAAAACCACTTTAACTATGCAAAGTCATTGTACATTCATACCAAGAAGATTTCACTCATTACCACATTTGTGAAAAAAAAGAGAGAGGCAAGCATAAAAAGGAAAGGCAGAATGACATTAATGAGGTTGCAAAAATGCAGCTGAGAGATTTCTCCCTCGAGTTTCACATGTGTGTAGTATAACCATTGATGGATTAACATGCTGGAAGCGAGAGGTTTGGAAGCTTTTCTGAACTCAGGAGACTGTCTAGTTTAAAAGTGGTGCTGTAGCTATTCTGAACAGTCTCTCCAAAAATGTTATGAGAGTAACTACGGCAAAAGTATTGCAATATTAAACTTTCTTAATAACAATTGTGTTTCACTCTTATTAGAATTTACAGTGTCAAAATGCAGGAGTACCTAGAGGTAGAAGTTGTCTCCAAGACTCTTGTTCAAATACTCTGCAGAATGCTACACTGAGAGCCTCAAAATACTGTAAAAAACCTTTCCAAATGTCATGATGAACTTAAGTGAGTAAACCACAGTGGCAGTAAAATCAGAAAAACAGTATATAAATGTGGTACTAGTGCATTTATTCTTTGATGATCTCTTTTAAGATTTTTATGTTACAAATCCATCAGTTCAGAACTTTTCTCTTTGGTAATCGCTGACCAGTTTTGTGGTTTACACAGAGCTCCTGTGATTCAAAAATGAGCGCAAGTACTGACTTTCACATGCCTGAGTATAGAAAAAAGTCAGGGAATGATCTTACATATATTGTTAGAAAAGGAAAAAGCAATGTTAGTAAGGGAAAGGCTCTTTTTTCATTGTTTGTTTTGGAACAAATTTGGGAATAGAAGGATATTATTAGTATTGCAATGTTGGCAGGACATAACCTCCTCAGGTCTGGCTGCTCTCATTAATTCCAAGTAAAACTGTGTCTGCTTTCTCTGCCCTGTGGTAGAACTAACATTCCTGTCCAGAGAGTGAAAGACTTCAAAGACCTTAGCATGAGAAGAATAGTTTTAAGATTAACACATGTAGGTTCTTAGAATATTGAAGTCAGGGTTTAGAATCACAACATTGCGCTCACTCTATGTCAGCATCCAGATTTCACTGATGTTTCATTCAGGAGCTTTTTGATCTGTTGATAGTGGGAAGAAGGGGCAAGTAAACATGCAGAGCCATCCTTTGCTTCTCTGGAAATATTTGTATATCCTATGCCAGTTAAATTGAGGTGCTGGTTGAGACCAGCAAAGACCACAGCTCTTCCAAAGGGTCATCTTCTCTCAGCTCTGACCACATTTCTACCACCAGCTGCACCTTCTTGTCTTTTATTGTCACCTGTCTCTGATGCTTGTTGGATCCTTTTGTGATTTGGTCCAAGTTACAAAACAGCAAGGGGTTTTGAAATAGGAAAGTTCCTAAACAGTTTGTAGATGACATTGCAGCCCAGGTTATATTCCAGTAACCTCACTGGTTGGTCAAGGATTCATTCAAAAACCACATACAGCTCTTAGAACAAAATTGCAGATTTTGCAGGCTCATAAAAGGCAAATAGAGATTTCAGGAAAGTTCTCTCTTCTGTGGACTTTCCCTGGCAAGTAATGTTATTAAATGGCCACCTACAGGATATTCATGAGGGTAAAAGTCCTTTTGGAAGATCTTTTCTTAAGAAATGCCCAAAGCAATCAGTGGATACCGTAACATGTTTTCTCAGATTGAAGAATAGCTTGTGAACAAGACTCAAATCATCTGCTTAGCAGAATTTTCACAGGATCCTCCACAGTGATAGCTTCTCAAAACATCTAGCTTTCAACACAGTCGAAGATGCTGACTTATAATAATGGCAAATAAAATCATAAACCTTTATCTACAAGTGATCTTAACATTAGAGTGTAGAAATATGTTGATTAATCTCTACTAGAAGAATGGACAATTTCTGCTATTTTTTATGATGATTAAAAATTACCTCAGAACCTCCTAACTCAGAGTTAATTTGGCATGCGGTGGAATCCATAATTAAATACTTAAAAATAACTGAAAGGTTATGAAAGAAAAGAAAAGGAAAAGAAAAGGAAAAGAAAAAGAAAAGAAAAGGAAAAGGAAAAGAAAAGAAAAGAAAAGAAAAGAAAAGAAAAGAAAAGAAAAGAAAAGAAAAGAAAAGAAAAGAAAAGAAAAGAAAAGAAAAGAAAAGAAAAGAAAAAATAAAAAGAAAGATAGAAATTATCTTGCTTCTTGAAGATTGCTATTAATTCTGGGTGCTAAGACCTCATCTAGAAGTGGTGTATGAGTATCCTATTATATTGTACTCTGTTAAAAGTACCAGAATGAAGAGAATAGTTCTGAGGTGGTGAGACTAAGAGGAGGTATTGTCATGACCTGATGCCCTACTGCAGGAACTGAATACGTTCCTTCTCCAGAACCCTTATGTGAAGCTCTCAGAAAATGAATAGGATTGTAAATTGCTCAAACAGTGCTTAGGAACCCAGAGCTGAAACCTGACTCTGAAAAGCAGTTTAGTAGTAATTTTATTTTAAAAATTTAAAATTCAAGAGAATGCTAAAAGATTTGTTGTGCTCCTCCTGAGACAACTTTTTTACTGTAATCCACACAATCACAATAGCAAAAGAGAATAATTTAAGGGCTTCAACACAGAGATAATTCATGAAAAGAGACATGATAGGTTCCTTGATGTGTACCAGTGTGGCTTCAGAGGAAAAAGTTCAGAAAATAGTCTGAAACAGTAGAAAAAAAATTCTGAGTTTATTTTTACTTTTCAAACTTGTATGGAAATTTGCAAGCTTAGTTTGTGTTTACTTGAGGAAACTTGAGGAAACCAATATTGAGGATGGGAAGAAGGCCCGTGAGCATGAAACTGCATCAACTACAAGAGTCTAGTGGGAAAAGATTACATTTGGGGTAAAAAAAACACCTCAAAAAGCTGTTAAAAGTAAGTAAAAATCCTCCAATGAAACGAATCATCAGCAGAGAGCTAATGAAGCAGGATGAAGAGTGTTGGAATATTCTATATGAATACTATGCCTAAAATGGTCTTATACAAGAATCCAAATGAAAGCAAAACTATAGGTGATGGAAATTGGGTACCTAGACAACATCCATCTTGGACTACTGGGCAAAATGGATTTCCAGGATTATCCAGATATTCCTATTTAATACATTCACTATTAATACATTCATTTGAATCACAAGCAATGTGATTCATGACCCCTTCACTACATTGTCATTTTTGAAGCTATGAGGGGCTTTTAATAAATATCTGCTAAATATTTTTAATGTGAATGAAGGAAAGTTCAGTGATTGGCAGGGAGCTGCACTTTCTGGATCACTGGTCCACATTTTACAGATCAGGGACTTGTCTGTGGAAGATGGGACTCACAGTTAGAGAGGGTTCCTGGAGTTTCTGGTAATGAAAATGAAATATTTTAAGGGTTATGCCACATATATATTGAAAGCATAATTCTGTAGTATATTGTTGTACAATTCACAGCAGTGAAATTAGGGGGAAGTGAAATGAGTAGCATTTTACACTTATTTTACATTACTTTAAGAAAGCCCTTCAGTATCAGGAAAGAAAGGAATGAAGCTCTTCACACATCCCTGATAAAACAGGGGAAATAGAAAACTAAAAATTTTAATCTGAGACAAAGCATATTTGGTTTTCATGGCATTCACATAAGTCCATCAAAGTAAAATGTTATTCCTACAGTCAAAAAAGATTTCAACCCTTTATGTTTTTTGTGCAAACAGGGGTTCTGAGTCTCATTCGTTGCTGAACCACTGTAGAGTTTAATAGCTTGTGATTTTAAAAAGTTCTTGTAACTTGTTTTAAACTGTTTGAATATAGCATGACAAAAGCAGCTGAATGGGATCATCTCATTTCACTCATCTCTCATTTTACTCCCCTATTTTGTGTCATTGAATCACTGGAACTTGCTCTGTAATAATTTATCAGGAACCTGATCAAAGAATTAAATGCTCTCATATTCCTGGGCCTGGAGGAAGTCAGGAATAACAAATAGTTTATAAGAAGTATTCAGATCTCAGAAAAAACACTGGTTTAGTGATACTTTTCCCAAAGTGCCCTCCTCTCATAGGTGATGTGTTTTTAACGTTTAGCCTAAACCAAAATTACTGGGTAATTCTACAAAGAAATTTATAAAGATTTTACAGAATTAATAATCACCAGGAAAATGGTATCAAAGAACAGCTGACTGGGCTCCTATTCAGCACTTCTGAATCACTTCTCATTGAGCAAAGCAGTCACTGGACAATGGGGGTTTTGCCTGAGCAAAATGTGAGTCAGGGGACCTGGACTCGCATTGTCTTCACTGGGAGTTTTGCCTGCATATGGAGTGAGCGGAGACTTCTGGTGAATGGGAGCCATTCACGGAGTGGCTGAGCAAAGCACCCAATACATCACCATTCTGAAGTTAACACTAGGTGGTAGACATAACTGGAAGAAATACAGACATTTTTGGAGCCATGTGAAAGACTTGTATTAAGCAGCATTTCAAGTGCATTGTCTCTTATTTCCCCTTATTTTGGCCTAAATGTTTTTGTTTTGAAAGGTATCTGGCTGTTTGCTCCGACATTCCCTTTGGTTTAACAAATTAATTAAAATAATTTCCTTTTTGCATGCAGTCTGTAGGCGGAAGAGACACCCCTGTTCGGAAGGGAGGAATTGACATCCTTGCAGTTTTAAAAAGGAAATCTGTTCCACTGTCCATAGCCTCTATCATTGTTTAGTTGGAGGAGGGAGAGGTTTCCCACTAGCCAGTTTTCAGCGTGCAGCTGTGTGAGTGCATATCCACTGTCTGTAGAGACATCCCAGGCTGCACGCTCGTGACGCAAACTCCTCCATGAATCCACGTCAGTGGGAGTGAGACCTTCAATCCCACTTCCCAAACCACTGAGAGCTGGTATAAGAAGAACATCAGTCAAAACTAAAGGTGAAAAAGAAGATACAGTGAACTAAAGAAAAAGAACAAGATGGCAGGACAAAAAAAGGGAGAAAATAACATGAGAGAACAGAGGGAAAAGGAGCATTACGGACTACACAAAGAAAGCTCATAAAATAAGGAATGTTTTGGAACAGGCGTCTAAGAATCAAATAGGGCCAAGGTCTAACTTTCCCTCAAAACTTGGATTCATTGATTCAAATGAAAACAAGACCTGTCCTGAGCCATTTTTCTCTAACTCAGAGGAAACAAGTGGTGGGCTAAAGAGTAAAAGTGGAAATAGAGTTACTGGAAGTAAAGGGAGAAGGAGAGTAGTGAACCTGCAAAAGCATGGGCAGTAGTTGCTTTACCAAGGAAAAGAGGGCAAGGGGAGACAGGGACATTAAATTAATATGTCTTGGGGTAGAAGCTCAGAATGGAGCAGAATGGGTGGAGTAAGTGACAGCATGAAAACAAATCTGATATGTAATGTGTAGTGAATCTGTAAATGAGGGATAGGATGCTGCATTATGGGAGAGATATTTGATTTACGTCTTTCTTTTAACAATTTCTGGTCTGAATGAAAAGACTACAGTGTGTTTTCTTTCTGTAGATGGACTTATAATATATGTCAGAAAAGCTTTCATTGCATGCCACACAAATCTAAATAAAAACAATGTACAGTGTATCAATCCTTCATCTTGTTACAGAAGGACAGCCTTAAAATGTGGACTCAACGTATCTTTTTTTGTGATTGTAATTAATTTTTAATTACAAGGATCTGAATTTCTCTTGTACAACAATAATATCCATATCCTCTCAGAAGCTGAGTGAAGAAATGAGTGCTGACAGAACAAATTGAGGTAATATATCATACCAGTGATATGCCATCTTTCCTTTGAAACATACTTGTTCACACTATCTAATCCTTAATTTTTCTATATATATGATGACAGGCATTTGATCACATTTCAAGAAGAACAATGAGTAATAAATATTAAAGGACAATTCCTGTTTTAAGCAAATTGCTGATTAGCAATGAGTTCTGTGAACTCTGGATCCCAACAGAGAATGGAATTTCAGAATGAAAAACACAGCAAGAAAATAAATGCTGACCACCACGCAGCCTGACTGTCTGGATGCCAGGGATACTATGAAACAGATATTTTGAGATCTTCCATGGTATATTAAACACAGATCCCCCAAAAGAACCTAATTACTTTAAATCATCCTAGCCTATGTGAACTAAAGGCATAGAAGCAAAACAGACCTTCTGCCACTCTGTTTTGCAAACCTGATGCTGCTTTTTCCTTTGCTGCAAATTTGCATGTTTTCTCAGAGCCTGTTTCTTTCTCACAATAAACAATGCAAAGCCCTCCTGCCAAAAAAATGTCCAAATGCTAAACAGTTGCTATTATAGTCATTATTACAGCAGCAACTTTGAGCTGCGTGCTTTTAAATTATAATTATTTTTACAAAAGATTTTTATGCATCTTGATTGCAGTAATTATGATTCCATAGTAGTAAATGTCTATTTAAAAAGTCACGTTAGCTTACTGCTCCAGATAAATTAGTTTCCTTAAATGAACTTCATACAAATGAGTGGTTTTCTCAGTATTTATCTTACTTGCTACGCTAACAACAAACTAGGATGTATTAAACAGCTGATAAATCATTGTTTCGTCATAAAAATAACTACGGACAAAGATGTCAAATGAAAAGCAATGTTTTATATGAAAAGTGCTTCGTGCAGATAATACCATATTCTAATTCAAGAATGTCCATTCTTCTTTAGTCTTGTTTCTCACCTATCTGCCTTTGGTTCGTAAGGTGGTCATGTCAAGAAAAAAAAAGAAAGCAGTGGAAAAGGAAAGAATAATCTGAGACCAATCTGTTGCACAGGCTAGCCCATGTGCTAGTGATAAGCCTGTGCCTTGTTTAAAGAATATCCAGCAACACAAGATCCAAGAAATGGGCTTCTTCAACAACAGGTCTGGGAATTAAGACAGAAAACAGGTTAGCCAGGGGGACACCCACAAATGGTGCTCTTAATCCCAAATCAGGACCCATGTGGGATCATTGCTCTGTTGCTACCATGACAGGCAGGGATTGGAAGTCCCGATTTAAAGTACCCATGGCAGTGTGTGCTCTCTGCCGGAGCTTCCCCAGGGCACTCTCAGTAGCTCTGTCGATTCACAAGCTACCAAAGTTTAGCAGCTGATCAGAGAAAAGGTTTTTTGAAAAAAAAAGAAATCGGGAAGAAGAAACCAGGAGGGACCTGAGCGACAGGGAGTAGCAAATTTCTGGCTCCAATGCAGTGCTCTTTTGTAACTAGCCACAATGCTGTATTAACTTTTCAAATGAACCTGTCTCTCCCTCGACGCCCATTTAAGTGGTTGCCACTGGCTGTGGGAAAGCCAGCGAAGCCAGAGTGTNNNAGCCGTTTGCATCTGAAATGCTATCGGCTACCGGCGAGATCCCATTAGATTTCTTACAATGACACAGTCCCATCCTATCCCCAATCCTTCCTAGACAACCTTGCCTATTCTTCGGTGAGAATCGCCCCATTGTACGTACAGACATTCACATCCTTGATAAGACAGTTAGGGGAAAAGTTCACGAGCCACATCCTCTGCTGGTATAACTTCATTTCCCTTCCCCCTCCTCCCAAGAGTGAGTGCTGATCTGACTCCCTGTGTTGAAAGGAAACAAGGTTGTCTATTCAGCTGCAGTCAGACATACAGTGTGTGTTAAGGCCCAGACAGCCCACGATGCTGAGTGGAGATACTAAAGGTTCGTGTTTCTCTGCTGGGAATTTTCACAGAGCAGAAAAGGAATGCTGCCTTTTTTGTGTGTAACTTCCGACTGACTACTGACAGAGCTCAAAAGCGTAAAATCACATTTATTCTCACAGCACAAGACCTCAAAATGCAGGAATAAAAATGACCAAGAGGATTTGTTGGCTGGCTTGAGTGAGCAATGTTAAGACTGTAATGGGACACTAAATAGAAACACAGAAACAGATCACTGAAAAATCAAAGTCCTGCTGGTTAGATTGGCCTGTACTACAAGTCATTCATCCTAATCTTAGGCAAAAAACTTTGCTTTTGAAATGTTCTTTTGATGGAATAATAACATTTTCTAAAATAATTTAATCCTTACCATCAACAGAACATTTTAATGCTTCTTTTTTGGAGTTTTCTTGATAAATTAACTTGACCAATGGTTTACAACATATCAAAGATAAACTGAAATTCAGTGTAACCAGTAGAGGAAGTTTCCTCTAAAAGCGACTAAGACATGCCTGATTCATTTCATGGAGTGGTCTTAGAAGGTGTGAACTGGGTTCCCTTAGGAGAAACAAAGCCAGATCACACAGTCTAAGCACTAAAAGGTGTTTGGGGCGCAAAATGAGGTTAGAAGCAGTTCAGTGTAACACTCCTAATGTACGGATTCTGCAAAAATCGTGCTCAGAACCAGCTATGGATCTGCAGATCTTTTCCCGCAGCTCTTCATACTTGCTAACTGAACATAGCCTGTGTCTTTTTTGATGATTATAGTGTGCATGCAAGTATATCAATCACTGCACAATGTCTTCAATAAAGCAATAAAGTTTCCTCTACATCAAATCTTAATAGAAAATACAGTACATTTTTTCACATTTGGCTGGGCAAAATCGAATTCCCCTCTGATATTTGAGAAGAAAAAAACCCTAAACCTCAATTTCTCCGACTCATCTTAGCTCAAAAGAGCAAGAGCCAACCAAGCATCTCAGAAAGAAAACCATGCCATCGTCCTGTGGAAATATTCAGGAGCCTAAGGCTTAGCTCTGCCAAATATTTGCTAACTTGTACGGATTAAATTCGACCTCTTAGAGACTCAGCTTCTTCACTGATACAACAGTGTATAATTGGTAATAAACAGTTCTAAGCTGGATTGGAGCTTGAAAGGGAGTCATATATTTTCTTATTTTGTCCAACTTAATTGAAGTCTGGGACATACTGACATGCCATTTACCGTGAATAAACATATTCTTTCACAAGAATTTTACTCCAGTTTTACCATTGTGTTGTCAACAGTATTTCACTGAGCTTCTAACTAAAACTCCAACGCTTCAGATATTCAGCCAGTATTAATTTGTAGTGCTGACTTACTAATGTGAAACCTGTAACTAATGTTACAAACCTGTAACTTTGAACGTTAAAGTTTATTTCAGCTGGGATCCATGCAGTCTTATACAACATTTATTGCTATCTGAGGAAATTAAAGGATTGTACCGTTTGTTGCTTCATTTCCACTTTTTGCATTTGCTACAACTGGTTTCCCTGGGGGTTTTTGTTTGATAGCTCTTGTCAGCTGAAAATAACAATACTTTGTGTTGGAGCAGCAGCTTCCACTCTAATACCTTTACTTATTTCACAAAAGCACTCAGATACTGTGCAAAGTACATCTACTGACTGACTTTGTCGGCCGCAACCAAGCAGGGCTTGGGTTTGCCACAACTCATGATTTCAGCTGGCTGAACCCACACTGCTTGGGAGGACGAAGGTCAAGTCATAGCCAGTCCTTGCCCTGTACTTGCACTTCGCTGCTTTGCAGGCCACCTTGGGCATTATCAAAGAAGGGCTGAAACTGGAACCCAAAGCACAGATTAGAGTGCTGAGCTAGAATGTCAACGCAGACAGGCTCATCCAGGCCTTAGGCCATTCCTTGTCAATTTTTATGGAAAAAAAATACCACCCTGAAGCAGATAGAAGTAGGTACATTATTTCATCTATGTAAAATTGATAGTTGCACTGATGGCTGGCACTCTGTGTTACTCCACGAAACATAACAATATTTTTGTACATTCTTTGTCTTGGCGGATCCAGTCTAAAGTCTACAATGTGTCTAGCTTCTAAATTGCTCTTCTTAGAAGTTAATACTTCTGAAAATGCTACAGATAGAAGAACATAGCCAATAATACCTTAAATTTGTCCTAGTATTAAATACTGCATACTAAACCTGTTAAATCTATTGTACCTATAAAGGGAAATTCCAGTGCATTTTAATTACATGACATGTCTTGCAGGGTGACACCACTCTTTTTTTTATTGGCTTTTTTTTATTTGGCTTTTTTTTTATTTGGCTCTTTTTTTTTGCTATCCAGGGATATCTAAAATACATGAGGTTTTATAATATAAAGGATAATACTCTTGAAAGTTGAAATCAATAAAATAAATGAATGTCAGAAGAGGAAGGAGAGAGGAAAAAGGACAGAAAATTTTGAACATATTGCCATAAAAGCTCTTAATATTTTGTTTTTCCAAGAGCTGTGTAATAATATCTGTTGTTCTCTGAGAGATAATAAAAGTATCACTGCTGAAGTTAAGCTGAGCTGTCCGACTGATTATTGTTTATTTTCATTTTTGTCTCACTGAATAGCTAATTCTCACACAGGATTATCCTCATTTCCCATAGACTCCAGTATTAATGCAAGCATTAAATGATGGCATACTTTTGGATCACCCCACTTGGGGCCTGACCCTGTCCCACTAAGTCAAGTGGATCATTACTATTCATATGAGCAGAGGGCAGAACTATCTGGGAGGTTTTGCAGAAGGCAAGACATACTCCAAAGAGAAAGATCAAATGAGCAGATTGCTAGGGGCCAAAGGTTAGTTAAAAGGTCAGTCCCTAGCTACAGAAAAAAGGGTGAGAGTATTTAAAAACTGCACCACAAGAATGAAAATGAGACAGACATTTAAGATGCCAGGTGCAAGAAAATACAGCATGTGTTTCTGTCTTTGCAACACAAGCTGTCAATGTTTTATCTTCATTTTTAAAGCCAATTAATAAGTTAATTTAGATGTTTTCTTTCTTAAGTTAGATATCAAAGATCAAGATTCCATGGTACACAGAGCAATCTCAAACTTACATTAATCATAAGCAAATTTTAAATGATTGTTAGATTATTTTTCTCTACATTATACATCATTATTTGAATCACATTCAAATTGGAAAACACTTTAACAAAACCATTACTCTGACTGTGCGAAATTAAATCTGCTCTTAATTTTCTTTGTACCTAACTATTCTTTGTGTGTCTAGTACATAACTCTTTTTCCTGTATACTTGAAATGACTTCTCAGGAAAAGAATTTAAATGTCAACATCATCTATAAACTAATCTTTATAGATGAATATATACAGATGAAATATATATTCAGGATAAGTTTATATAAATTTTGGTTTACAATATTTGTCTTATCAGGAAATACTTTAAATCCCGTGGAAGATGCACTGAAATATAATTATGGAATACTTTAATCTGACTTTACAATGTTTAAAATGAAAGTGTTCTTTTAAAAAGGAAAGTTCTTTGGGAATTCCCCTGACTCCCATCAGCAAATACCTTTTCAACAATGCATACTTTGAAATGCTAGAAAAACCGAAAGCCACATATTCCTCAACAGTGGATATTTTACACTTTTCCCTTCATTCATTCATTCTGTGCTATTGAAAGAGGCTGAATGGGGCTTGCTATCAGTAAGTTTAAATTGCCAAACAAGAGGCAAGTCTCACCATGTATTTTGAATATCTACAAGAAACATACAAAGAATTATAACTGATCATGTTTTTCTCTTTCCTTGATAATGCTCCAGTTGCTTCTGAAAGATAGGTTTGGTTCCCCACCCTGGGAAGAGGAGATCTGGAATAGTTGTCTTTAGGAATTGGGAAATACGTGTTAGCTTCACACCGTGCCTGTTTTTAGAACAAAGTAGCATGCTCAGGTATTTTATAATTTATTCTAAAACGCACAGGGATAGTGTTATATAATTATGTGTAGGCTTTTCAGATGTCCAGTCTGGAATGTCTAATGAAGAAGCACTCCAGCCTCCCCTGCTCTGTGTGTGTGCGATCCTTCAATTCTTCCCGGATCCTGATTTTGCATTTCTAACGAAGCTGAACTGACAAAGCGTGAAAGTGGTCTGAAGGGAAAAAACAAAGAAAGTGACCCTGCTTTCGCTGTGCCAAGACTAATCAATATTCCAGAAGCCCCGCTCTCCCCTCTCTGCTGATGTGTGGTTCGGGGTGGGTTGGTT
>VZTA01001472.1:4216-15467 GCA_013398855.1 Mohoua ochrocephala | reverse complement strand
GATATGGAATAGACTTCACTGAGCATACACAGTAGTACCAGTGCCAAAGTTCAGCAACCAAGAGGAACATATGTTTACATTGCAGTGCAGTATAAAGGCAACTTGAACAGTTTTTTATGAAAAACATGACAAGTCTTTCAGGAAGAGAGGCTATCACAATTCCTGTTCATTCTCAAAATTGCAATGGACATGTGAGTTTCATGAACTTCCTGACCATTCAGCTTTTTGTGGCTCTCCATTAGGTTTGTGTGGCATGGTTCTGGTACTGAGGGAGTTATAGGGATGGCTCGTCTGAGAAGCATCCAGAAGCTTCCCCCACGTCTGACAGAGCCAATGCCAGCTGTCTCCAAGATGGACCTGCCACTTGCCAAGGCCAAGCCCATCAGCAATGGCTCTAATCCTTCTGTCATAATATTTAAAGAGGAAAAAAGTGATTGCATTGATGTANGATTGTTCATTTTTCCTGCTCCTTTCCCACCACAAGTCCCACACCAGTGACACATGAAATTAATGAAACAAAGAGCGCTGCTCAATATGAGGTCTGCATTATGCTCCAGGAAGAAGGACATGGTGGACACTGAGAGATGCCTTCAGGACAGCAGGCTTTCTCAGTACCCAGTTCAAAGCAGAAACTTCACTAAGGTGTTTTACAGGACTGTCTTGCCCTTTCTATGGATTAGACCCAAAGCCTTACAAAATTAACCTCCTACCTCAGGCACTTAATATTTAAGGATCTAAATTTAGGCACTGGGAAGTGCCTTATAATTTTCTTTCTTTCAGGAAGATTTTTGGTTTGTTTTTCTTCTTTTAGGAAGACATTCACCTCTTTGCAGCACCCCAGTTCAGGACAGATTACCTTTTTAGTTGTCTGCAAACTCTGATTCAAAGACTTTGTTCCAAAATGGGGCAAACCCCATATAAATCGTAGAACCATAGAATTGGAAGGGATCTTCCAACTATCTCGTTCCAACACCCTTGCCATGGGCAGGAACACTTTTGGGTTTATCCATCCAGCAAGATCCCTGCCTTAGAAAATATCTGAACCTAGACTGATGCATAGAGTTTAGTTTGACACCTTGGGCAAGCATGAATTTATCACACAGCCCTGTCTCTCACTTCAACCTCATCAACAACTGTGATCCTGAAAAGAAATTCCTATGGGAAATCTGTACTTCAGTTACGGGGAAAAAGAAATCAAGCTGAGCCTCCAAAAATTATAAAGTGTTACGTTAATTGCTTCTTTTCCACGTTCTTGATTTAAGCTCTTACAGCCCATATTTTTGAACTTTCCTCAGCAGTCCATACCATCAGGAATGTTCTTCTTTTCCTCTTTTTCTTTTTCTTTTTCTTTTTCTTTAATAAAAACAGCTATTATCAGGTAATAACAGGATTTTTGAAGCCAAGACACTAAAAATACTGATTGTTGCAAAATGCATCATTAAATTACAAGTCTTGGCAACATCATGAAGAGTCTTTCCTTTCAAGACTAGTTTTCTCATATTTCTGAAGTAATTTCTCAAATGAAACTGCTTTTTCTCTTTTTTTTTTAATTTTTTTTTAAAATGTATACACAGACTTGTGCAGTTTAAGAAGAAAAGCAAGGATGAATCCAGGCCATGGATAAGTGCTGGGAGAGCATCAAGTGATAGATAATGCAGCCATTCTATTTATCAACGTCAAAAACTCTTTGTCTAATTCATGAAATGTTATTTTATCACAACACAAGGATATGTGGGGTGCTTTTTTCAACTAAAGTATGAATGTAGTAGATTGCTAAATTTTCTCCCTAAATTCACACTTGAAAATGATGTGCGGAAATTTTCAAGTTGACATAATTAAGAATATTAGGAACAAATGCAGATACTTAATACAGTACATGAAATAGGTTCGATTTTTTTTTCTTTTATTCAAGTCATGGATATAATATCCTGAAATTAAACTATTTAACATGGAAGATTCTCTCAGCTTCAGACAGTTTCAGGCCAGTTCTTTCCTACTGCAGCTATTACCTCAAAAAAATTACATAACTTGCCTTTTTTCTGCAAATCGCTGAAGCCCGACTGGTGCTCCATTATTAACATCAGAGCTGTCAGCATCTCAGGGAGGCAAGAGGAGAAAGCAAAGCGTTCCTGCCAGCAGCAACAAAATCATGCTTTCACTTAGAGAAATCTTCTTTCAATCCTTTTTACACCAAGCAGAGAACTGCTTAAAGTACAGTATGCTGAAGGTGGGATTCATTTCACTTTCACTATCTATAAGTTAGAAGTCTCTGTTAGAAGTCTGTAAGTTAAAGTCAGCTTGACTCCATCTCTAGACATGAAGAGAGATAGGCACCTCCAGAGGGTGATTCACCCCGTCCATAGACAGGTATTGAAGAGAGGTGGAAAGAACCACCCTTTGGAGATGTCTCTCTCTCTCCACTGACTACAAAGGAAGACTGTGGTGAGTGGCTTAAACTTGACAGCTAAAGTTAAGTGAGATGAAATCTAATCCTAGGCGTAAGTAACACAGGAGGAGCCTTACTCTCCTGTACTGAAGACAATGTTATGAATGATGGTTATTGGAAGCATTAAAAATGCATTCTGCATTAAAAATGCACAAATTTCATCATGCTTGATAGCTAGCATGAATTAATTTGATTGTACATATAACTACACTGATATGTCATGTGTGTCAGAGCCTCTGTAAAAAAAGTAGGAAGGGCAAGTTTAGTAAGGAACATGGCTCCAAAACAGCATTACAGTCAGCTGGGACCCTGATCAGCTTCTCACTGCTCCGTTTTCTCTCAGTGCTAACTGTTTTACAACTGCCTTACAGTAACGAAAAACCTTGTATTTTACAGGAAGTGGAACTGTATTAAAATAAAACTAAAAGAGTCAGAACATACACTTTTGCCATGATTTACATTAACTTTCCAGTTGATCAAACTATTCTTCATTTTAGTTTAGAATCTGAAAACAGGTAGAAAATATCCTCCCCTAGGAACTCTAGGCAGTAGTCTGTGTGGCACCAACTGATTGGCTTTCACATTGCTTCAGACTAATCCTGTCTAGAGAAGGTGGGGCCTGTGAAGTAATAGCTCTTGACCCTGGCTCTCCTCTAGACTCCATACAATGTCTTCATGACACTAAAGCTTCTCTTTATTTCAGTTCAAAGAGTCTGACATCAGAGGGAGTTGTGCTGGAGCCAACAAGACTGGTGATTGTTATACCGTGGAAGTGACCACACATGTGGCAGGCCGTAGAGTTTGGCATGATAGCATTGTCTGATGGTGCAAAGTCTGCTGAAAATACGTCTGAAAACAGGGAACAGTCGGAAAATCAGCACGATAGAGGACCAAAATTGCTATGTCTGAACTGGTTCCTCCTGTCCTTTCCTAATATAGCAGTGTAGGCAAGCTCTGATGGACTTTGTCTGGACATGGTTTTGTCTGTTTTAATGAAGGAGCACAAATTTTAGCTTTTGTATTCACAGCCTCTACCGGAGAGGACATTAAAAGAAAGAATTCAAGAGACCTCTGCAGCCTGGATATCCGTGTCTTTATAAACAGTTTCTAGAAGACAAAAGTGAATAGGCATAATTTTGTGACTGCACCCAGGAGTTTAAGGCTCTATCAAATCAAGCTTGCCATCACCCTCTCTTCAGTTGTACTGTGGGCATCTATATAGTTAAGTTTTCACCCCAAAAAGTTTCCTTCAATTTACATCAATGTGAGTAGAGAATGAAAGCTTTTGCACTTAGTTTCAAAACATTTCGTTGGAAAATGAAATTCTTGTGTATCTGAGTATTTTATCATTACTTAGATGTTCTGTCAGCATCACCTTTTAAATCCAGGTTCTTTTAGTATTCCTAGTGTAGCACATGCATGAGAAAATACTGTAGCTGTGAAAGTCCAGATTGTGCAATCTACTAGCCTAGAAGATACTGTCACTTTTATGTGCCCTATATTTTATTCATTCATAGCTCAAATAAATGCAGATTTAAAAAAAATATTTCTCTTTAGCTCTTGCCTTGCTTTCCAGTCCTCAGTGTCTGGTATTTGAGAATCAGGTCATCTAGAAAAAAGCTCATATGCTATGTATCTTCAGTAAGCAGCAAAAAAAATTCAAAATATTGTGATTAGATGGGGTTCATCTCATTGTTCTTAAAAATATCCATTTGGTTTTCATGGTAGTCTCCATCCCTAGGTAACTAAAATTAAAACCAGAATCGTGTATTTAATTCATCCATCTAGACAGGAGGATGTATAAAGCACCATTTACTTGGTCAATCTTTCACTCTAAGTTATCTAATGGTTTTCTAAAATTAGATTCTACTTTCAAAAAATCAAAACTGTCGGAGTTATTATCGTAGCACCTTTTTAGGGATATTGTTAGAGACACAAACATCTGGGAAAAAATACCGAAAGACAAAGTTGCATCAGCTTTGAATACATTTAAAGCAACACATTAGAAGTCTTCATAAGGTTCATTTATAGGAAGGAGCAAATTGGTTGAAACCTTGATCCCACTGCAACTAATAAGATTTCACCCTCTCCTTTGCTAGTCAGACACATTCCTAGTGACCATGACCACGAGAAAGATTCTTGCACAAGGACATATAAATGGTAGACTCTGTCTCTTGAAACAGTAGGTTTATTTGACATTTTTGTTCTTCAGTATTTCTTGTAGTCAGTGCACAATATGTGTTGCAGCCTGAAGGCTTCTAATAGTTGATAGAAGATAAAAATAAATGTTTCTATTTACAGATCCAAAAATTTTTAAGAGGAAGAGTGAAAAATATTTTGACTGTTTCATAAAACAAGTGTGAAAAGTGGTCATTGAATAACTTTAAAGGGTCAGTATTAAATTTGTATTACTGCAGTTAAATCCTAGCTAGAATTGGAGAGTAAATTCAGAAAAAATAAATGAAAGAATCTTATAAGCATTCTGCGTACTCAGTCTGTAAGTCTCCAATATTAGGGTGTTGGGCCATAAATGTTCATGCCTTCTATAATACACAGTCAAGTATGTTCTAGTATCTCTTTATATTTAGTGATTTTAATGTGGCCTCTACTTTCTTTCAATCTCTTGATTTTATGGGGTTAAAAGTCCACAATGCATTCCAGGATTTATCTGACCCTTGAGAGTCCAGTGTATGAGAACTGAAGACAGTGACTAACCTTTGCCCAAAAGCAAGATGCCGGAGAACATAAAACCACCACAAAACACAGAGATGGACAAAATTTAGGGACGGGAGAAAGGAAAAGAAGAAAAGAATTCCGCACTGAGGCAAACTGGCACAGCGTGACACTCATTCACACGCTTTTCTTTTGAGATGGACTGGCCAGTTCCAATACCTCCCCACCACCACCTCCCAAATCTCTCCTATTTCCCAAATCCTTCCCAGGAACAGTTTAAAGACTAGCAGGTGGCCCAGGAAAAAATCGTCTCAGAGACCATTCAACCTTTCCAAAACGAACAATCAAGTTCCAGTCCCACTTCTTTCACTGTTAAATTTACTACCACAGAAATACTCACTAGCAGCAGAAACAACCTTAAGGCAGTGATGTATGGAACAGCTGACTTCTGTAGTTTGCAAGAACTGTAATTCTAAACCTTTTCCCTACGTAAACTGATTTCTGGTTTTGAAATGTAGTCATTGGCTTCCCAGCTGCTGATAGCTATAGAGCTGCCTAAAGCCAAGCCAGCTTCTCTGCTGAGCAGGCAGTATGGTTTCTCACCATAAAGGAAATTACTTGAAAGGCAGCCTGTTGACCATGTAAAGGATGGATGTGCATGGCTTTTGTTCAGAGCCAATGTTTTTCCTGCCATCCTCCCCAAAGAGACCTTAAACCTGGAAACCAGTGGTTTCATAGGCAAATTCAAGACTCAGTCATAATCAAATCGGCTCAGCACAGCACGTTATTGCACATCAACGAGGCTGCGGTAACTGTCCACTACAAATACAAGATAATGTGACATACGTTAGCCCACAGTGAAAAGGGGCTAACCTAAGCCAAATTACTCTCAGTGTGCCATGGGCTAAGAGCATTTGCACAGGCATTTATTGAGACAGTTAACCAGAGTAATTTGATCATACGTCTGATCTCAAAGACAAAATAGACTCTAAATTGCTAGTATGGTATATGGGAGATGTAGCCATGACATTCTGTTGCATTATCATCTGACCTAACAAGAATGTAAAAGATACACTCCCTTCTTGGCATTATTTTAATACGGCATTTTACCGGCCTGCATTATGAAAACAAAACAAACCAAAAAGAGCGTTCTATTTAAACCTATAAAAATGCAGTTTATTCCTATTTGATAAGGCACAACTTTTTCTAGCAATTGTAATCTGTAACATTACAGCCTTAGGAGGTAATTTACTAAATAGGACAAAATTAGCTGATTTTTGGACCATTTAAAGCAACACTTCTGTTGAAAGCATATAAAATGTATTAAAGTAATCTCTAAAGTCTTTACCCCTGCTTGAGATTTTAATTTACTCAGAGTTAATAAATTATCCCCTTTCAGAAGCTATTGAAAATTTTCACTTAAATCCTTTTTAAAACTTAATGTGTTCAATTGAATCTTAAGCAATTTATACACACATACACAGAGCTTGAGGTGGTCACCATACTAAGGTGAAGGCTGAAAAGAGGTTAGATTAGCACTAACTCCTCTTCCCTTAGGGATTGCTGGGGTGCTATAATGAATGTGAATTCCCTCCTCTCCCAGAGCCCTCCCCCTACATATGCACTGGTCTGGCCGTTGAGTAATTACTTTTCCACGACTGCATTTAGCAAAATACCCTGTTCAAAGCCCAGGCCCATTTTATTTCCTGCTGAAGGATGTGACTGCAATCAGAGAAGAGAACAGCAAATCTGGGTCACCCCAGTATTCAGGTTAGCTGGAACACAAAAGCTTGCTTCATCTCAGATGGGGCTCTGTGTTACATTTGCACACTTATCAGAAATATTTTTTTTCAGGCTATCAATTATTATATTTGAACATTGCATCCTTGCTCTAGGGAGCCCTTAGCAAGCTGTAGCAAAAATCAATCCAGTTTTACAACTTTTACCTTGGCGCAGCTCCAACTCTTTATCTACCTCTCACAGTTATTTAAAGATGCGGTGCTTTTCTTTCTGGAGTATAGCTATATTCCTGAGTAGGACCTGCCCTTGATGTGTGTAATACCCTTTTTCCTTTATTAGGGTTAATCGGTGAATCTGCTCTGGTTTCACTTTTCATGTTTGACAGTTGGTGTGTCTGTGGCAAGGTTTGTGTGGCTGGGTACCCACCTCTCCTGGGCAGCGTGTATTTCTGGGCATGTATTTCTCATGGCAACCTGAGCCTCTTATTTCAGGGAACGGGCACGTGGGTTGGAGCCCGCTCTTGTTCAAATTGCTTTAACACTGGCTGCAACTGCAGTAGTGGCATCTGAAAATTTCTCCAGGTGTTTATTCCGAGCTTTATTTTTCCAGCGCCAACTCTGCCTAAGAGGTGACCAAGCCAGACATCCATGTCTATATGTGCAGGGGCACGAGGCAGCTTTGCCAGCACACCTCGAGGGCCGTCTTCATCAAAGGGGTTATACATCCCAGCATCAGCAGCAGTGTTTCAATAGACAGACACTATAGCTGTCTCAAAAGGTTACTGACTCCCAGATGGCAGGGAATTTTGGATAGCAAAAACTGGTCTTAGATATTACTGCGTCAGTGTAGGCTGCAAAAACAGACAGCAGATGCTGGGCATCACTGGAGTTATGAAGTAACAGGCATTAAAAGAGAAAATCTACAGAGCTGTACTTTGAAGGGGTTTTATGTTTATTTTAGAAGCAGACCCAGTTTCTTCTTCCCTATTGAACACGCATGTGGAAGTTCACAGAGCAACTAATCAGATTGCACGTGTTTCCATGTTTTTAATTCTCTACTTTTCAGCTCAAAAATGTGTTTTACCACTTCCCGTTAAAGTTACTTTATTAAATTCCCTCACAGCAGTTAGCTGAAGGGCTAAAAGACATCCTTTAATTTACACCATGCAAGTTTATACAGAGTGAATGCTGGAAAGTCAATAAAGCATGAGTTTGGCTCATTGCTTCCAGCCTGCTTGCACAAACCAGCCATGGATGTGCTCAGAGAGACTCAGAAAGGGTGCCAGTCCATAGTGGCACATGTGCATCCTCTCTCTCTGGTGGAGGTGGGATGCTTCCTTACATAAGGCAGCAGTTGCCAACCTAATGCCATGTGAGCACGATGTGAGTGGGGTGTCCAACAGCTCCTCAAAGCAAACCAAATCCCTGCCACCTTCATAGTATAATATCTCGTTTAACAGGTGTCATTAATACATGCTCATTTTGAGGAGCTGCATTTTAAAGAAAGTAACTAAGGAGTCTTCCCCTCCTCCCAAGCAATATGGAGCTAGCATCCAGCCACCTTTGAGCATGTTGTCTTTAGACCTCCTAAGTGAAACAGGAGATAGCTGGATCAGTCCTATGGAGGATCCTTCCAGTAAAAGAGCTGATATTTTTGGTTTGATTATTTCCATTTGGACCCCATTTCTCTGCCTTTCCTTTTAGTCAGTATACGTGACAGCATGCCAGTGGCAGAGACCTTAAATCAAGTGTTTAGCCACTTGCAAATAGTCACTGAAAAGAAAAAAAAGTTTATTCTTTTCCATTTCTCACACTTTCGTACCTGTCTTTTNNNNTCTTTTACCTGTTTAATTTAAAATATTGTTTGATATTACCCAGAGTTGTGTAGTGTTAGAGGCATTTGACAGCTAGCTGTATTTCAGGAGCAGATGAAATGGTTCATATTCTCAGAGAAAACATAAGGGATCTTTTAGAATAAAATGTACTATAAAAATATACAGTAGCATTACTGAAAACAAGAAGAAACAAGTACATATTCTGACCTCAATGTAGGCAAAGAAGGGCTGAATAGTGGGAGCCATTCTTATTTACTCGCATAATCAAACTTTGCAGGCAAAACTAGGGGGAATTTATATTTTGTGACTCATGCTAAGAAAAAACGAGGAACTCAAAATTTAGGTTCAAGCTTCTGATTTCATTTTCTAGTTGAGGTTGGAATGCTTGCTGGAACTTTCTCCTTCCTAGCTTTTGTTGATTTCTGTCATTCAGGAATCATGAAGTAAATATTTATTAACATGGGAACCCTCCTCCCTTCCTGCCCTTCATATTTGTGCTTCTTATGCTAATGAACTTACTTTAACAAGGGAACCACATTCCTCCTGGGTCCGCATCAGTTCTGGTGCCAACACATTAGTTATTTAAATGTAGTTTTATATTAATTTTTCATATTGTAATGCATTGTTCCCTGCAAATATACATGTAGCCGGTTTTCAACAGTAAACAAATATATGTTAAAGATATTGTTAGCTGAAAACCTTTCATCTTTCACTTTGCTTCCTGTGATAATGGTGGTCATTTCTCACTCTTGCCCTCTGTCTTTTCTCAACCATCCTCTTTCCCTTCTACAATTCTTCTGTGGTGACCACTGTAAGGGTTTTCTTTCTGTTTTCCAAAGCAGGTTATTAAGGCAAATACAGATTTCTGAAACTACATATTTTCCATGCATTCTAGCTCTAGTATCCTCAAAGTCTAGCATAAAGGCTTGCAGCCTTTGATTTGGGAAATCCAGTAAACAAAACGGGAGTTTAGCAAAAGCTGAAAAACACATGCTCTTGAAAAAAAACCTTGCTAATACAACAATGATACCTAGGAAAATATAGGGGGAATAATTGTACCATTATCTTCTTACTTTCCCACCAAAACCAAAAAAATATATACAAACTAAATGCCTGCATATGTATGTGTATGATACAGTACCACAGACATATCAAAAGAAATCTTCTTGCTTACTAAATGGGTAAATTACTAAACGTAAATAGGTAAAAATGACAACTACTGTTCTCTGTGAGGTGGAGCTGTTGTTTCCAAAAGACGTGGTTTTAGACTAAAAAGTGGAAACTAGACGCAATCACACATCATATTGTTAGGGCTACTATTTAGTATAGCAAAAGTTCAGGGCTTGCTGCACCCAGGCCGTTCCATTTTGAATCATTCAAAATTATCAAATATTTTGATCTCAGGAGTGGGTTGCTATTATAGAATTTGATAAGAAGGCTGAAGTCTTCAACAATGTTCTCTGGAGAGTCCTCAAGAAACACAGGCATTAAACAATGAACTCTCAGCTGAGGTGTATGTGAGGCATTGCTATACGAGTTTCAGTGCTAGGGAAGTAGAAGTCAGTTAATGAGTTCTCAGTCTTTGAAAGAGGCTTCACAAATGATTCAGGGAGCTGCAGCGAGTCTGACTTCCATACCAGGTAAATGAAAGAAACTACAACAAAGGAGAGAAATAACAGATATCTTGATAAATATGATATATTACAGGGAAGAACCAACTGGGCTTCTGTGAAGGGAGTCCACTCTCACAGATCAATGAAAGTTCTTTGAGGAGTCATAAAGGCTAGGGAGTATGGTGACCCAGTGACTCCTTACTTACATTTTGAAAAAGCATTCAACAAAGTCCCTTAGAAGAGATTTCTAAAGAAATTAAGCTGTCATGGGTAAGAAGGAAGGCCATCCCTTGGATTAATAATTGGTCAAAAGCTAAGAGAACCCGGGTAGGAATAAAGGGTCAGTTTATACAATGAAAAGCTATTAATAGCAGGGTTCTCTGTGCCCTTAGCATAAGTGTTGTCCAGAGTGCTAACGAATGACCTCCAACAGAGAGCAAATAGGTGACAAAATGTAAGAGTGAGACAAAGTAATTCAAGACACTCAAAACTAATACTAATGATAGAGTATTTCAGAAAAATACTCAGGTGTCAGTGGTAAATGAAGTTCAGTAAATGGCTACATAGTAGCGTGTACGTGATGCAAACTAAGCTCACTGCCACCACTCAGGAAACGTGTGTTGCAGTTGAGGGTGTTTCTCAGCAAACATTAGCTCAATTACAAGCAGCAGCCAGAAAGAAAAACAAACCTGAGCCTTAGTATTATACACAGTTCAGCTTACTGGAATTTTCCTAGATTTTAGGAAATTTAGGAAAAAACTGTAAGGGAGGAGCAAATTGAGAAAGATTAGTAGGATGGGTAGTTTCTATATGAGGAAGGACTCTGTAGCCTGAAACTCTTTCAGCAGTGGTGGGGATATGGCCGACATCTAGAAGTCCATCTGGAAAAGTGAATAGGGGCATTGTTTCTTATAACTGGAGAACAAGTGGTCACCCACTGAAAAT
>VZTA01001464.1:0-15987 GCA_013398855.1 Mohoua ochrocephala | reverse complement strand
CAACGGGAAGGAAGGAAGGAAGGAAGGAAGGAAGGAAGGAAGGAAGGAAGGAAGGAAAGGAAAGGAAAGCTTTTTTCAATGTTGTGTATGGACTACTTAGCACAGAATTTTCCTGACCACAAATATCATGCTCATGTACAGTCAAAAGAATGTCATTACTTTTTGTGTACTGGCAGAAAAAAGATAGATGGCCATGAAAGCAAGAAAATCAGACTCTTCAAGAACCTTTTCTGGGAGGAACTGTGAATTTATGTTGATGGATTTCAGAGCTTCAAGTTCCAGAGGAAAGACTGACATTGAATCAAGATTTGCACTCACTCAGGCCCATCCAGAACAACATGTATTTATCTTTGCCAGGAACCATAAGCTTGGCAAAGATGTTATTCATCCCTGTGCCCTAACAGTTGTAATGGCTGTGACTCCAAAGAGGGACACTGAACTGAGTAATGCACTGACAGTTCAGGCCTCTTTTGGCCAGATAGAAGGGCACTGATAGTTCACCTTAGTGATGAGCAGGAAAAGTCACTACACACAAACAAAGGGAAGAAGAAAGATGAGACAGAAAAAAGACAGTGTAGTTATTCCTAGAGGTTAACTATGGCTTAATTCACTCACTTCTAGTGGCAGTACTTGCTGTGGATATGAAATAGAAAATCAAGTACCTGAGACGAGAGCTTCTTTTCAGAGGAACTTTCCAGCTTTCACCAAATACATTCACGTTCCTCACCCAAACACCATCTGGATTTTTGAAGTCATTTTTGTATCTCCCGTCAAAGTCACCACACAAGCCTTCCACTCTGCTTCTGTAGGTGGTAGCCAGCTTTACGTCTAGGGAAAGTCAGAAGGAAAAAAAGCTGTTACACAGACATTGCTGCCACTGAGTGTATGGAAGAGGTGGAAATCAATGCCAAGTGCCACGTGTCATGATTCAGATTGCAGGTGGTAATGTGACATGGGCTTAATATGCAGCATAAGACTGCAGCCCTGAACATACCTGTTCATACATGTATTCACAGTTTCTGTGCTCTGCAACATGGATCATGAAAAAAAGTAATTTCTTGCAAGTATTTATATAACATGACATCACTGCCTGGGTGCTTTTAGTGCATGCTGCTTACTGCTTTGCAACAAACTGAATGCATCACCCACTTTTTGCCCTTCACTTACAATCCACTTGATCCCCGAGAAACAGAATTTCTATAGACAGACGTTTGCTTTCTGCAGTTGGAATCCCAGGGTTTGGAATGATGGCCATGTAAATAAATAGCCTGGAACTTTCACCATACTCTCAGAAATACTATAGCTATATGCTGTTGTAAATCAGGAGTAACTCTGCTTTGAAAGAGGAGGTAACGTGTGTCCAGCTGACATGAGTGACTTGTGTGTATGCCATGTAAAAGTTCTGACAAACACTAAAGAATGGGATTACCTGGAGGAGGCTTGAGAGGAAGCGTGCAAAATTATACACTCACAGTGTATAGCTTGAGGATCTCAGACCTATGACTCCTGTGACTGGGTTAAGCTGGCAAAGGGGCAGATCCAGACTTCACCCCATCATCCCAATTAGCAATTTAAAGTGATTTGCTTTTGTTTTTATCACTCAGACCTTACTTAACATGAAAAAAATATATGACAGTCTGACTCTACATCTCATTTCTCCTAAGTTCAGTGGGATCCAGATAGAGAAATGCCAGTTTTATGGCTTTTTCTGGTTCATGAGAAACACTTTTTATTGTTATTTTCTGGTATTTCATATCGCAAAGGACCATAAGCTCAAAGGGTGAAGATTTCAAGTTTTGCCATGGGTTTAGACCTCCTCTGGAAAGAGAGCATTTTTGAGGGCAGTGCATAAATATTTCTGCACAGTTTTTTAGTATCACTTACCTGCATTTTGATTGCCATCAAAGCTCAGGTATAAGCCAAAATCTGTCTCCAGGTAAATTCTTGTTGTCCTCTGATATATACGAATACCTTCATGAGGTCGAACAGGGGGCCTCACCCTCACACCATCCAACTAACAAGGAAAGAAAAAATTAAAATTCAATATATATAGGCCAAATTAAAATCTGGTTTCAGTACAGGTCAATGCTACAATCCAATACTTCTCTGGTTTTGTGATAAATATATCAGATAATTGGACAGTATTTATTTTTTTAAGTTAACAAAATCATGTATTGAGGAAAGTGATCTGAACACGGTACTTTCATATCATCCTAAGAAATTTCTATTATTGAACTAAAAATGTAATATAGCAGCTATGTATACTCTTACACACCAATAAAGAGAAAGGAAATTAAGTTATCCTAGCATAAAACAAACCTTTCCTTACCACTGATAAAAATTTGTGTGGCTTTATTGTAAGCCTTGGGATATTTGGGGTGTCATTGATAAAACTATATTTAGTAATTTATTTGTTTGAAGTAGAAATGTATCTTTCATAGCTATGGAGAAAAAAGACTCCACAACTGAAAATCTCATTTGCAGTTGCCTCATAGCACTGCTGTAATAACACAGTTCTCTCTAGTACTTTAATTCTTCAAAAAAAAAAGCCCATTACTCAAAGGTGTTTTACTCGAAGGGAGGGCCTTTCTCTGTGCTCTGCAGTCAGGGAGAGACTTACCAGAACCTGCTTGTTCTGCCTGAATCGCACCGTGTGGTTGTAAACATTGATGAGCATCTCTTTCATGTAAGTGATGTGTCGACTTCCACGTAAAGGATAGTTCATGCCTTCAATGCTGAACTGTGCCAGAGTGTCAGGTAAGTCAGGGATGGTCTGAGCCAGAATATACGTGTATTTCCCTTGAAAGTGGTGCACCAGCCCATCAAAGGTGATGTAGTGTGGGTCGCCCATGACCTGGCATCTCCCAAAACCTGAAAGGGAAGAGCTTCATTACTCCCCAGTCTAAATGTGCGTGTGCCAGATCCCATGCACGGATCGGTTCAAAATGTTAGATAAAAATGATTGCTGCTAGCACGCAGGTCTGAAAGTAAAGATGGGTGCTCAGGCTTCACTCTAGTGAATGGACACTCAGATGGAGAGATGGACAGAGAAACTCATTCCTCTGCTGAGAACCACTATAAGCCAACTGAGCTGAAGCAGAACATTAGGGTTTATAGAATTTGTTGAGACTAAGTTGTGCACATTGGCCCTCTGCAGAAGAATGACCCTGCCACAAGCAGGGCTTGCAGTGGGCTCTTAAGAGATGTTGTTTTCATAACCTCTGCCATGTATTGTTACAAAATTGAAAAGCAATGTTTAATTTTGGCTGACTCAGTGCTGTCACTGATTTCTGCTGAGGTTACTAAGCTGATCATTGGGTTAACCAGACCTAACAATCAGATACAGTGACTATCATCTATGCATTCTCCTCGATCACTGAGCACAGAGTAAACCATTATGCCAGGAGCAAGGCATAGCAAGGCTATCCTTAAAACTGCTGGGGTGCCTCTGCTAAGATATATTGCCAAAATGTAGCAGGGGGACACTGGATTTGCCTTATGCTTTTGTATTGATCCTCAACACAGTAGGACTGATGCCATGCTATTCTTCAAAATTGAAGTGTAAGGACACTATGCAACAAGCTCTCTCCTAATCAACCCAACCTACCTCGAGGATATGAGATTAACTTTGCCTAGCCAACACAAATGTTGAATGAAAAGCACCAAAGTCCTCTGACTGGCCTATCATGTACCTGTCCAGATGCACCCGTGGTGCACTATCCACTCGTGATGGATATGTCACCAACGTGACACCTGTAGGTAAGGCTGGTGTGAGTGGCTTTCCCCGTGAAATAATGGAATAGCCATGAAAGAAAGAATGGACACCCACATCTTCCCTCCTTCTGCAGCCCTCAAGTGAACCCCAAGTGAAGACCTGTTTGCACATACCTGTTGGATTGCACTTGTGTTTTCCATCTTTGATCACGCAGGTTTCTCTAGAATCACAGCTATAGCTCTTACAACTGATGACACCATTCTTCTGGCACTGGCATCTTTTGGTGCAGTGTGGAGTTATCCATGTCTCCCCAGTCTGGACACAAGTTGTGTTAATAATACATTATCAAGGTGCTCAGCTTTGCAGCACAATGGAAGTTCAATAGCCAAGGGTGTGGACACTAGCTAGGTGCAACCTTGTCCAGTTGGCAATTCCACAATTGCTTGATTAAGTGTAGTCTCTCACCAAGAGCCTGGGAGAGGGGATCTCGATCCATTTATCTTACTGTCTTCAGCATGAGAATTTGAACACAAAACTAGGACAGTCTGCCTGAATAACTCTGACCAATTGACTGTTTTGGCCTCAGGTGCAAAGTACCAAGCAAGCTTCTGTATCTCCTAATACCCAAGCCTGCAGCTTTTACTAATCAGATGAAAGGTATTTAAGTGGTAGACTCTGAAGTCTTTGATATCTTTCTCTCTCTCTCTTTCATATTAAGATGGACAGGAGACCAATTTTCTACAAGTTTTAAAGTCAGAAATTTGCTCCACGAACTACTTACGCTGTAGTAATTGTTGTCATCATCCCTGCAGCCACAACTGCTGAGAGGCACACAGTTGCCATTACTGAGCACGTAATTATCATCACATTCACAGCCCTCTGTGCACTCGTCTGTCTTCTCACAAAGGGAAGAGGCGAAAATGTCACTGCATGTTGATGGGCAGGCAGAGACACAGTCTTTGTAGTGGCTCCGGGATGGGCAGGGCAATGCTGTGTGGGAGAACAGAGCCAGCGTTATTAAATGCATTTACAAAGTGCCCTACAAACACTGAAAGCTACACCTTGGCCTATGAAATGGTAGTGCAGAACTGCCTTTTAATAGCTGATTTTGATCATCAGCTGGTTTTTATTTTTATATTTTACTTTAAAAAATCCCAATGAAAAACAAAACAAAGAATGCTCTCTGGAACTACTTATTCAGTTTTATTGCAGCTATGACTGAACCACCTGGCACTAGATTATCCAGATTCTGGTTCAGCTGCAAATGCCTCTTTGGGCACTGCTAGAAATGAGACCCTGAAGGGCAAATTCCTTAAAATATTCAACCCTCCATTGATGCAAACCAGGTGTAAATTTAGCTTAACTACAGACATGCAAGAGCAGCAGATATGCATTGTCAGACTGCAGGTTCATCTAGCTCTAAACCCGATTTCTTCTAATGACTAGACATGCATAAGGGACAGTTCAAGAAACAGTGTAATATGATCAAAGGTTTGTTATTCCAGTATTTTTCTCCACTCATGGCAAGGAGGCAAGTAGGGATTTCGGATCTATTAAACATTCGTCCGACTTGGTTTTTAACCAGTTAACTGTTTTGTCCTCCACAACGTTATGTGATAATCCCACAATATAATACTAAATTGTAAAAAAACTCCCACAGATAAAACCCCACTACATGATCGTTACTAATTTTTACATAATTTGTAGCTTTGTTGAACAGGTGGTGTGAGGCACACACCCTGGAAATTAATCTGAGAACGGGGTCCATAAAAAACAACTGGGCAAATTGACAGTTTTTGTTCAAATCACAGTGAGTAGCATTGAGCCCTGTGTCCTAACACAGTGTCCCTCTTTCTTTTAGTCTTCTGGTTATATTATTTCTTGATTTTAGGCCCACTACAGTATCTCATTTGGCTACTAATGCCATTCTCACTCCACATTAATATTCATAACTTATCTAGTTCTGAGTTATCTCTGGGTTAATCTGAACCTGAACACAGTTCAGTGCAGTGTGTTGGAATGGAATCATGATAGTAGAATTGCATTTTGTAAGAATTTAGATTTAATTTTCTTTTACATAACTTGTTCACGTAATTCTGCTAAGTTTTTCATGCTCTCTTTCATCCAGGTTTCAGTCTTTTCACTTGCTCGTGTACTTACGACAGAAAGTGCTATTTCTCCATTTGATGGTGATTCCATGATTCTTGCAGGTGTCTACATAGACTTGAACTATGTCGCAGAGAGCAGACTTCATACCATCGTACTGGCACATATCATAGATGCAGACCTCTACGAAGTTGTCAGGGTTGACCAGACTATGGCAGGCTTCGAATTTGTCTGACTTTAGAACATTGCACTGTCTTTCAATGATTTGTTTATTCTCGGCAGTGCAAGGAGGATCATCATCTTCTCTTAAGTCTGGCAAACAACTGCAAGAAAGCACAGACACAGGCTGCTGTAAGACAGACTGAAACCGAAAAGTTTGTTTCCACTGAAAAGTAGAAAAGTCTGGAGACTATGACTTCCTTCTGTCAATGAATGAAAGACTGGGCAGAAGTAGACCTGCCTGACAACCACCACACTGTGTCTGACACTTGTTACTCTCACTGAACTTGAACCTGATTAGAGGATTGACTTCACAGCTTGACCTTGGATCCGTCTCATCACAGCAAATTTCTGTGGTGACCTGGACTGAGCCAGGCTGACCTTGGCTTCCATCCCTGGGGCTTCCCTGCTTGCCTCGCTCAGGTAGAGTGGGATGGGCCTGGGCTGGTGAGGCCATTGTTTTCTCAGCCGTGTTGTCACATGTGGCTCCCTGTCTGCCAGGGAGCAGCTGGCCCTCACCATTCCCCAGCACCATCATCCTGCTCTGGGTGTTAGCAGTGTAAAATAAACAGAGTCCACACTGGACTGCCCCAAAGGCTCATTCCCCAAGTGCGTACATAGATCCATAGAAGGGCTGTGGTTTCCCTCTGGCTTGTGCAGTGTTTTCCTGTGGGGATAGCTGGTTTTTGAGCTTCAAATTCAAGAACGGAAAATTCTCAAATACACTGCTTATATGTTACAAAGTAGCAAACAGTCAAAACAATTGAAAACAATTCACTTTTTCCTGAAGTAAGATGGGAGGTATGAAAATTATTTAATATTTACCCCTTATCACTCTCTTTCTCCACTTCCCAGCTATTTCCAAACTCTGGGGCAGTGACAACTGTACCATTGGTCAAGGACAGATCATCTTCATGATTACCGTTGAAATTGCCACACATGCCATGCACCTGCAGATGAAAAAGAACCATATTCTAAGCATGACCTCTTAGCATCAACTTCCCCAATAACTTCTTATTCACTGCCTATGAAATAATGTGACCAAATCACCAACAATAACCAATCCTGTACCAGACATTTCAGACATTCTGACTGCACCCATGGAGAAACAAAACAGAATTTGCAGTAAATCTGTTATTCTCTGAGGCTTCAAGCTGTTTATTTCTCTAAGTTAGAAGTATTCCCCTAGACAGGTAATTTTCTTTAACTACCCCTTTGGAACACAAAGAAATTGTTGTAAAGAGAAAAAAATAGAAAGGAAAACAATTATGTGTTACAATACAAAGAAAGATGTAGTAGCAAAACACAGGAATAAAAGGAACTAGAAGTAAATGCACAAAGCAATGATTTTGAAGCAATTCCAGATGTTTGTGTACTAAATCTTACCTGTGAGAAATAAGAGCGTGGGAGGGTGATCTCCAGATGGTGATTGCCGTCATATTTCACTATCACACCAAAGTCAGTTTCCACTACTATAAATCTGCCAACATTTCCAATGGATACGCCTTGCAGTCGGTTCTGCACTGGAGTGTAGACTCTCTCATTGTTCAGCTGGAGAGATGTGTCATTTGTCAGTATGGACATTCTTCCATGAAACCTCACAATCTATATTCCTAGCAGTGCTGAAGATTTCTCTGTGACAGTTTTAGCTGTTTACATTTCCACCATTGCATATTCCAACTATGGGTGGCAGGAATCAGCCTTTTAGCTGAGGAGGGCTGGGCAGGATTCATATCCTGTGCTTTTAACAGGGAGCTGGAAAGATCCCTGGTAGTGTGCAAGCTCTTTCTCGCCCATGGGGTTGACTCCCTGCCTCCAGTACTGCCATGGCTCCCCATGTTATTCTAGACTGATGCATTATGCCTTGCTCACTACAGGTGACTGGGTTGATAAAAGCCATTGAAGTGGGGAGTCCCATAATTTAATTAAGGGAACAATTCCCCAATATGGAGGCCCTGGGTTTAATCTCCAAGATATGGACAATGAAACAGTAAAGCCAAACCAGAAGCCTTGGGAACTAGTGAGAAATTATATTTCCTCATGACATCCACTTAATGGAGGTGCCCACTAGTACTAAGCATGTGTATACATATTCTTTAGGAAATGTGAAGATCCTTTTTCCTACAGCTACTCTAGGTGAGCAAATTTTAAGATACTTCTTGCCAGAATAAAGAGCACCACCACCTACCAGGATTCTTTGGTTTTTCTGAAGGGTGATTCGTACACCATGCACATCAATGTAGACTTCTTTCAGGTATGTGGCCCCTCTTAGTCCTCTGTCTTCATTCTTGCCAAGTATGGTTATAGGAATGACATTGGTGGCAGTGCTGACAACCTCAACCAAAGTGTAGGTGCAGGTTCCCACAAAAGTGTACTTCATTCCATCAAAAGTGAGATAATGGGGATCTCCGAACACTTGACATGTTGCTTGACCTGAAGGTGAAAAAAATGATCTAAGAATTTTGTACTGGATTTCACCGTGGACTCAGCTGACCAAAGCAGTTTGCATTCGTGTAGCAACCTCATCTTGATCATTATTATGTGGGCAAACTTTCACAGAGGCATCTCGGGTTCATGCCAATGACATTTATTTGGAAATAAGAAGTTTCCAGAAAGCATCTTCTAAATTTAATTTGCAAATTATATACAAAATGACAACTTGGCAACAAATTTCCATATCACTTGGCAGCAACCATTTCTCTATGCTGTCGTAGCTATGATTTATAGTATAGTTGAGAGTAATACAGAGCTTTTCTACTTATCTATGTAAAAAGATATCATTAACTGTATTAATATAGATGTAAATATAAAAGTAAATAAAATAGCATCTATATACATCAATACATAATGCACTTGTCATTACGCAGGCCCACAGAAATACGATTCTCACAGAAATGCAATCAAATTTAAAGCTTGCAGTACTGGTGATGTGGGACTTGAATTTTCATTATCAGGACAAATAGAATCCAAGCAACCTTGCAAACTTTTGGGCAGCATCAGTTTTTGCTGATATCCACTACAATGGGAAGGCATCTGTGCTTGCAAGACAGAATATCATTTTCATCTCTTAGCACTGGCAGCAGTCAGTTGGGACTCCTTTACTATCACATATGAGAAGATATTTATGATAAAGTTAGAAGAAGAAGAGGATCTAATTATGGAATTGACATTGGGGTGATTTTCAGGGAGGACTAACCATTGGAATGACAGCCCAGCACACCGTCCTGAATACTGCACTCCTCTTGGACTCCACACTCCCAGGATTTGCACTCAATGGTGTTATTCGCCTTGCAGGTGCAGCGCTCAGTGCAGGGGTAACTGGTGAACCAGCTTTCATTCAGCTACGTGGAAAAAAAGAGTGTGGAAACATATCTTATAAGATAAATAGGAAGGGAAAAAGGGAAAATCAAATTACTGGTGTTTGAATGTGCAAGATATATGGTCATTTGGGCAATTGTAGCCACACAGCTCATGGACCAAGAAAGCTGGCAAAGTAAGTCTATTTTGAAATTATTAATGGTGTGAATATGAATTGTGTAGTGTTATTAACATGGTTTTTTCCCCCACAATGATAAAGAATGAGATCCCCTTTTTTTGGTTTTTTCCTTTTTTTCTTTAAATGTCTGAGATGACTTGCCTGGTGATACTGTTTTTTTTCATCAATACAACCACAGTTGCTTTCTGGCACACATTTGTCTCCACTCAACACATAGCCTTCCTTACAGAAGCAACCTTCCACCGGCAAAGAACTGCAGGAATCAGCTGCTGAGATGTTCAAACAGGTAGAGGGACACCTAGTACCGCAGCTCTTGTAGATGCTGCCTCCAGGACAGGACATTGCTAAATAAAGAGGAAAAAATAAGATCACTCAAAAGGACAATCATAATAAAAGTTTTCCTGGTGCTTTCACTGTTTGCTCCTGAAATATACAAAATGGCTGTTAGAAAGTCTGACAGGAGAGTGCTGAGTACAAAGGAATCTCTTGCCAAGGGAGGAGGCGGGCAAGACCCATGGGCAACCCTTGTGCTTCCCCTCACAAGTCAAATGTTGCAGGCTCATGTTGAGGGTAGGTCGGATGTGATCACACATGACTAATTGCGCTTGGTTCGGCAAACCTTTTTTTTCCGATTTAAAAGTGTAAAGTGACCCAGTTAAGGGAATAGAAGAATCTTTTGCCATACCAGCTGGTATGTCCCCATTACTGTAGTTACTATTTGAACATCTGCCATATATTCCAAAATAGAAATAAAAATCACACTCTTTCACTGAGACTCCTTGAGAACAATATACTTTCACACCCCTCCACTTATGGTTGGTAGAATTGGGCTTCTATCACTCAAAACATGGTCCCCTAGGGATAACGTTACATTTTATAGAAATCCCAAAGCATTTATCCATTTCTGTCAACCAAAAAACACAGAAAAACATGGGTTTGGCTGGATTCTGTTACAAATCACTACGTATGATTCTCATTTATTTCTGTCCCTACAACAGGGTCTCTTAGTCCTCTCAGACAATTTCAGCCAACACCTCCAGTCATCTAGCCAGACTTCCATCCCTTGGTCAGGATCTTAATTGAGTTTTTATTTGAATCACTGATGAGGAGAGCACTTGAGAGTCAATCTTTCTAATGTTACCGAGTTTTCTCTATTACTATAATCGAGACATAGGTATTTAGGTCCTGGCCTATGGTCTCAGACTACGGAGTCTGGATGGCCAGAGCTTTAGTCTGATTTGGAGGGTTAGAAGCTCATTTACTGCTCTTCTTTTTATATATGAATTTCCTGTGCTCTATCCTCTCAGGGCTGCTTACTGGGTGCTTTATCACAGTAATTCTTTTTCCAAACTGACCAGCTCCTAGAACTTATCAATTTTTTTTTTATGGTTTAGTTTAAATGCAGAGCTAATTGTTGATCCCATCAAAAAAAGAAAAAAAGAAAAAAGAAAAAAGGTGCAGATCTGCAGAAGGTAATCCAGTAGTAACTGGTATGGTAAAAATTAGTGTAAGACAACAAAAGCATAGAGAACAATTATGGTTTGTTTAAGTATGGTTGACCTTTAGAGGACTTCTTTTTTTCTCTCCAGGTGTGTAGTTTGTGGACTTAAATGTCCTTTAGAAGATGCTGCCCACAGAAGTTGTGGATGCCCCATTCCTGGAACCATTCAAGACTAGGTAGGATGGGGCTTTGAGCAAGCTGTTTTAATGGAAAGCATTCCTGCCCATGGTAGGGGGATTGGAACTAGATGATATTTAAGGTCCCTTCCAGCCCAAACCATTCTATGATTCTATGATTGTATGTCTGGCAAGCAGAAAGCTGTCCAGCGTTGCTTAAAATCAGCACCAGTGGAACCCCTGGAAAGCTTTACTCTAAGAAATAGAAGTTCATTCTATTAAATTTGCCATAAGGTCATTCTGAAGAGAATTAATTGAGAGATAGGTGATAGTACTCAATTTCTTTGGTTTAGAGAGAAATAGAGCTATTCCTAGAAACAGCTGCTTTTCAAGGTCTCTTATTATTTTAACCAAAAGCCATTGATAAGCATGTTTTATGGAGGACTACCAGCTCCACTTACATTGAGGATGGTAGATTTTCACTGAAGCAAAGGAACTTACTTCTCCAATGCAGAAGCTCACATAAGACACAGTTGAAAGTAATCAGACTTTTCCCAGAAATAAATAGCAAATTATATAAATATTATAAAACTGTAAGGATTTAACCTGCATGTATCCTGATGTTCTCTAAAATTAGTGGTTTATACAAATCCTGGAATGGTTCTGAGTCTGAAGCAGGCTCAAGACACTATAAAAGACAGACTGTACTCCGAACATTACATAAAATGAAATAAGATGCATAGAAAAGGTAGAGGACAATGAAGTTAAAATTCAGAATAGATATTTATATCACAACACTCACGGCAAAGGGTAGCATTCCTCCACTCTATGCATATCCCAGCATTGACACACGACTCAGCATAGGCCTGCAGTCCGTAGCATAAGGATGTTGCCTGTCCCCCAGTGAAACACATGTCGTAAACACAGTTTTCAAAGAAATTCTGTGGAGGCACCTTCGTGTGACAGTCCTTGAAGATTCCTGTGTAAATCAAGAAAGGTATATATAAGGATAGAAAAAACCCATCGGAATGTTAAGGCTGTGACCACCATGTATTTTCTGCCGCAGCAAATGCATTGTAGGTGTTCCAGGCTGTGTTAAGTAAGTTAATCCAGTACTTGAAACGGATACACAATGCACAATATGAGAATGGGCTCCCTGGATCAGGTTTTCTTCTTTTTGCATGATTGATACAACATAGTTTACATAAATTAAGTATTGCTGCCTAGGCAAACGGCTCATTCTAGACAACTACAGGGACCACGTACAGAATTCAGATAAAGTGTCTGTAATACACACACTGACAGTCCCTCTGAACTATTCCTTTCAGCAAGCAGAGTGCAAGTCACTATAACACAAAGAGCAGCTGTGGTTCCCTGCACGTGTTCTCAGATAAAATTCATGGACACATTGGCACTGTCTGAACAGATGACATATCCTGACCAGGTGCCTATGGGTTTTACGTTGGCCATTCACACTGGAGGTTTTATGTGCTTCCAATATGAGCTCAGAAAAAGAGACTATACAGAAGGGACAAAACAAGCTAGACCATGCTCCATCACGTGGCTCACAGAGATCTACCAACACGCTACCTGTTGGGTCTGTGATCATGCCACATGCTGTGTTTTTCTTTGCTTCACTCTCCAACGCAGGATCACATTGCTCTTCTGTCCCACCATTGGAGCATCTGGGGAAAGCAAGCAAATCAAACATGTGTTTCACATCTCTTACTATCAGATTTATCAGTGGAAAATGAATACATGTCAACCCTGCACAAAAGAGTGCATTTTATTTCAGTCACAAGACTTTATCCAGCTTCTTTAAAAAGCTGATGTCAGCCCTCTCACTGAATGCACTCCTTTTTTGAGCCCTTCTGGGCGATTCAAAGGCTTATTCTTAGCTGGAAAAAAAAAGAGCTATGGGATCCAAACAGTTATGGTTTCCAGTCAGGGAACTGGACTGACGTACCATCCCAGACAGTTCCTGCTTTGGAAAATGAGACTTAAAGGACACAAGCCCTCTTATCATCCCCTGGTTTATGTAAAAGTGCAGCTCCCTACTTCTAATGGGCGGCTGGAAGATGTGGAATGGTACTGGATGAAAAAGCCAGTGAGTGGATGAATATTTGATTTTAAGAGTTTGCTCAGCAAATGCCATGTGATTAAATTATTATACTTACATGGTGTTATTCTCAGGCACAAGCCAGCTTTCTCCAAGATCTGTGGAACCACTTGCAATGTCACCATTGGGCTTTATATTGTCATCATTTGGATCACCATTATAATTACCTGTGAGGGTAAAGAGATTTATGGGACACATGAAGTTCAAACCCATAGAAGAAACCTAGGTTTCAGGCTGTAAAATAAATTAAAATGAGATAGGGAGAATATATATGTAACATCCATCTGTACTGGGCAAAGTAAGAGCAGAATTGTGTTTTGATTACTGACAAGAGCTGCTCTCAGACACTCAAAGCAGGAAGTCTGTAAGCTCCTATGTAAATAGATTACAAGGCATACAGAAAGAACTTATCTAGAAGAAACTCTATTCATTTGCTTGCATCCTACATGTAGAATGTTGGACTAAAAATTAAACAGTGCTATTTGCACCATTATATTCCTAGGAAGATTTCCTGCATTGAAAGTGTGAAAAACCCATGAAGAAGTAATTGAACTAGGAAGCTTCAGATGATCCAAACCAAAGAATAGTCAGAAACTCACAAGACAAACTACTCTTGTAATTTCTACATGCTAAGAAAAAAAGTTTAAGTAATCACCAGCTACCACTTACCACAGAGGCCACAGAGCAGCCCACTGTAATTAGAGGGCACAGAGACTTCTGCGTAATGATTTCCATCATATCTCACCCACAGCCCAAAGTCAGTTTCCAGTAGAACATATCCACCACTGCTTTGAATACTGATCTTCTTTTCAATAAATACAGGCAGGTTCATTCTGCGACCATTCACCTGTACAGCAAGTTGTAAAAGTTAGTGTATGGCTGCTAGGACTCCTACAACTACCAGCAGCTAGTACAGATTACTGAAAGATAGGATCTTGTGCATAAGGGAACTGGAGCTGATTAAAGAACATCTGAACAAGTTTGTTGGAGATCTCATTAAAAGAGGTAGATACCACTAATAAAAAGACAAAGTTTTGTTATAAACTCTACAGAGATAATATTTAATTATCTGCATGTCAGTTAAAAATTATATATGTCTTTTAAATAGGTATTTTCTTACATTCACTTTCTTGTTTTTCAGAAGAGAAATCTGATTGTCATAGACTTCCACATGCACCGACTTCACGTAAGAGACTTTGGTGTTGGCTCCTCTGTGCTCATTTGTTGTGGACACATCAAAGTATGGAAGACTCTCAAAGACAGTGCACACTTTGGAGAGGGTGTAAGTGCAATTTCCCATGAAATTATGGACTTTGTGGTCAAAAGTGTTATAATGTGGATCCCCAGAGGCGCTGCAGGAAGCACGACCTGTGAAGAAAGAAAAAGTCCCTCTGAGTCTTCACTTTTTGCAGCTGCTTGGTTTCCAGTTTGCTTGTTTTACTTTGTTGCTCAGATGTAGTAGTGATGACATCAGTCAATAGCACTCCAAAGGCCAACCCAGCCTTCTGTCTTTGGACCCACAAAGAATCTGTACTCTCGTGTGTCAGAAATCTATGCTAGAGGTTGATGAAGAAAGTTGGGTAAAAGGCATTATTAAGACATCATTATATAAAGTGGAGCAGTGAGTTTTTAGTGTCCAGATCAGAAAGGCTATTTCTGACTAAATAGGAAGAATTTACTCAAAAACTTTGCAGGGCTGGTTAGCCAGAATAGACCGCTGCACTATCAGCTGTCTGGGGTTTGGTACTCACATCATTTATGGAACTTAAATAGAGTATTGCATTCACAAGATATTCTTTACACACTTAAAAAATTAAAATTAAATAGCCAGTGATAATATGTACAAATGGAGGGACACTGTGTATGCATTTACATGTGAAACCTGGGTATGATTTTGAATGCTGATAAAAACTTCTGATTTTGAAGGAAAAAACTTCCCATCACCTCTTAGCAGAGTTGAGCCTGAAGGTTTCTCATGGTGTTTACCAACAACAACAAAAAATGAGGAAAAGAGGTCCTTATATCTTTGCTTTTCAATGCCATGTTAAAATATAGCTACACTTAGGGTTGTGTCTACATGTCAACCTTAACTCCTTACAAAGAAAGACATACTTAACAATTACCAAGAAAAGCAGAAGAAATCTAAACTGAGTAGGTGAGCCAGGACTCTCTTGTACTTAACAAACAGATAAATATAGACATCAGTGATTAAAACTGGAGGAAGCCAGCAATTCAAACTCATCTAAACAGACAGTTTAGTACATATCCTATATAATAAACTAGTCTGTTCTGGGAAAATATATTTGGATTATATCCCAAACGAAAAAAAATTTGGAAATTAAATAAAATTTTAAAATATACAGACAATAACATCTGTATAACAGGCGAAAATTTGCCATACAAAAGAGTAATTTAAATATATATGGACATGGCAATAAAGAGTACGTGAGATAACTATCATATGTCTGATCTACACTTACAAAAACAGCACTGTGGAAAAAGAGACCCATTGGAAGATGTATATAGTTAGAAGTCAGAAAGACACCCGGAAGAGGAGAAATGTTCCAAAAGTGTGATTAGCAAGGAAAAGCTCTGACCCTCCAGTATAAAAACTCTGTCACATGGCTATGGGACCTGGATTCAGAAGACAGGGAAGTTCTAAAAGGCAGTAAGAGAAGGAGATGAGTAACAACAGTACCTGAGCTGGGAGTGGGT
>VZTA01001457.1:0-12988 GCA_013398855.1 Mohoua ochrocephala | reverse complement strand
TAATTTCTTCCATTGACACCTCTTCTCCCTATCAACATTTGTACTAAAAATCTGCTTATTGATTATCTTATATATAACCAGGAATTATGCCATTATTTTTTCAGCTCCTCAGATATACAAGCTGTGGTATATCTCAGTTGTAAGATGCAATTTAAACATGAATCTCCTTGATTCATAACAGCCTCATTCTAATTTTATGCTGATGTACCTTCACTGAGTTTAGCATGATGAATTAAATTCATACCGAGAGGGATATTTCCACATTTTATTTAAAGATTTACACTGCCTTCCCTGTCATTTATGAAAACTGTACTAGATTTAGTGACCCATTTTNGATTTAGTGACCCATTTTAAGATTCAGGGGATGGGAAAGAACTTGTTCAGTTGATTCTAAGTAGTGGATTTTTGTGCCTATCTGATTTATGCTTCTTCCAATGATGATGGTTAATTTTGATGTGACTAGCCACTGAATACCATCTGTGAAGAACAGGAACCTTTGTGAGCAGTGAATGCTTAGGTTGTTTCAAGTCACTCCTCTGTCAATTGGACAGGCGTGTTTACCTGTTACACGGATTTGAAAACTTTGGGACAAGTACTTGAATCTATTGAAAAAGACCTGAAGGTCTTGAAAGAAATCAGAAACTTTCGCTGCCAGAATTATGGTATTTCTATGTTGATTGCTACTACATGTGGACTTACTGGACATTATTCCTGAAAATGGTGTCCCCAGAAGTGAGATAATGGCCACGACAGCCAATACGAATCACCCAATACTATTACGTCATCCCCCACATTAATTTTCCACATTTCCACCAGTTTCTGAAAATCGTGCTTGCCCTCTAGCTCTTAATAAGTCACTTATCTTTACTGATTTGTAATTATGGGCTCTCTTTGGAAAAAAAGATACAATTGTACATCTTTCTTAGCTCTTTATCCCATTGCAATACATCATTAAACTATTTTATAACATGTTATTTATTATGTCATTTAAAGTCTGTGGCTCTTAGGAACAGCCTTAAAGGATTTATGTTTTATTTATATATGTTTTCACTTTTATTCTTTTTTTCAGTTGGTTATGCCCTATTTTAAATAATTTGAGGAAAAAAATATTGCTTGTTGTAAAACAGATACCCTCAGGAATTCTAGACCATTTAGCCTTTTTCCCCTGTTATGTTTCATCAGATTTTAGTTATCTCCTAGAGAGCAAGGATTTAATAGATTAAAACAGCAATTGATTTTTTTTAAGTCTTTTATTTGAATTTATCCATTCCACTGAAATACATTATGTGTCTCCAAAGAAAGTAATAAATTATAGACAAAGCAAAAGTTAAAATTAGATCTGAATGTGGTGTAATGCCCAAAGGAAACTGTTCAGAAAGGTTACAAGCTGTCAAAAAACAATTTGTATGGTTAAAAGCCACACAGATAGATGCTGTTAATGGAGTATCTGTAATGATTATTTAGGCATTGCTTGCTTATTATGTCTTTGAGGCAGCTATTCAGTGCACTGCTTTGGAGGCTATAAAGACCTGTAATTCCGCACCTATTATACAGAAGAAGTGTGTGCAAGAATGCACTGTACCACATCAAACAAACCTCTTCTCTCTATTCTCTTGATTTTTAATCATCTCTCCCTCTGGAATTATGGTTGATGATGATTGTAAGAATAAAGACTAGTTACTGTAGTGAAAGGATCATAAAGTCAATCATGTGGATAAAATTACTTAGCAATTCAGCCAGCTGGTCTCTATTTGGCTTCACTTCAGTTCATTAGTTTATGGGGAGAATTCACTCCACATTTAAAGAAAGCAGAATTGCATAAAAACTAGTTTGTAATTAATAGCAGCTTTTAATACAGAAATAAAATTGCCAAGTGAATGTGCCCATTGGGCATTCGTTTTTTATTTCTTTTTGTGTCCTTTGGAAAACAACTTTATTTTATATTTGCAACTTTAGACACAGGTTGTTCATCTACAATCCATGTTCTTTTCTTGAAAATTATTCTTTTCACAACGTAATACTTGAAGAGTTTTCAAATCACAACATTTGCTAGAGGAGTAGACAACTTTAAACAACTTAGGGGCCATTTGGAAGCACGGCTGTATAATCTTGGCATTCTGTGCCAGTGCTCTCATGCAGGTGATTAGGTGGCAGTGTATAGCTGTAAGCATATGTTTAAAGTGCCATACATCATAAGCATGTTGTGTTTTGCATGCTTTTTAAGAGCTAAATAGCTAATGTTCATTACTATTGTGTTTAACGGAGCCAGAAATAACAAATATACTGTTCTTCTACTTTTGAAACCTTTTATGAAGAGCACATAAAAGCAGCAAGGCAACTGGGGAGTTGATCCATTTTTAATCCCTTAACAGGATATCCAAAATGAAGCCAAATTACTCCCAGATCCTTTCAGGTCTACGCATAGAAGCTAAAGAGGCCAGAGCCTGTACATTTGTGTAAGCAGTTATACTGCATTGCTAAAGAAAAATAGTATAAAGATGAAAATAGAAGAAATATAGAATTTTCTTTTTTTAATTGTAACTATTGAAAAGGACGTATTGTTTCTAAGGCCAGATTAAACACCCATGTGTTAGCTTGGCACAGAGTAGTGGCCTTTCTTCCGAAGCAGTGTGTAGACACAGAGTGTCTTCTCTGAATGTTGTTGCTGGATAAAGGGGGAAGAGAGCATTGAGGTGGAGTTACATCTTGCTGTTATTCTTCTCTCTGTTAAGGGTATTTGAAATGTGGAGCTGTAAGAAATGTCAGTGTTTCAGTGTCCAATTAGATCCAAGTAGATTTTAGAACACTGAAATGTTTTACATTTTCACACTTTTTACATTTTCATCTTTCCACAAGAAAGTGTCCTACAAAACAAGCCATTTATACTACTATTATTTTTAAGGTCTTGATACATGCTGTATCTTCAGAATTTTATTTCATTAATTATTCAATTTAATGAATTGGCCCTTCTCAGTGTAAGATAATACTTCTCTGGCAATTTTACAACTGGCTACCGGCTTCATGTTGTACCTCCTGTGAACATGTAAGCTGGCAGAAATGAGTGGTGTTCTGGAAGGAAGGGGGCATCTTCTGAGTTCTAGGAAGGTTTCTATATTATTTGGGAACTCTGAAATTCCTGAGGCAGTGTAGCAGTGTCTTTTCAACATGTATAGTCATTAAATGAATGATTTGCTTTTACAAAGGATCACTTAACCAACAGAACTTATCTACGGAAAAGAGAACAGTGAAGTTCACCCATTCTTCTGTTTGTTACCAGGAATGCATTTCTTCAATAAAATCACATCTCTTTCAGTAAATAGTAAATATTACTTGCATAAATGGCAATGTTTGACATTGTTAACAGTTATAATTTAATTTATTTTGTTGTCTTCTATAGTAGGTAGATATTGTCAAAGCAGAAAGGAATGAAACAACTGGTAAAGCCAATATTGTCTAGAGAATATTAGAATCTTAAAATTTAGAAAGAAACTAAAAAGAGATGACTTTCATAAGCCTTGCTTTTTACTGCAAACTTAGAATAGTCTATGGAAAGTCTACTATTAGTCCTTCTACAAATACATTATATTAGGAATGAAATAATTTGTTTTAATGTCACGCAACTGTGCAAAACATTGAGGAGTCATTAGCATAAAGAACATTTGAACACAAGTGCCTATTCAAATTTGTATTGTTATTTTCCAAAATAGAAATCATGAGAAAATGGGATTGGTCCCAGGCTGGAGTCTGTACAAGCATGTATAGGAAAATGTGTGACACTTTATTCCTAAATAGCTCCTTGACTAAAGCATGTTCCTTCCAATCATTTACATTTGTTTTATTTATGACATTTTGTGGAAATGCCTGGGAGACCTGGAGTACTTCCCTCGTGTTCCATTGATGTTATTCTTTCATCTTCTTCCAATTCCTTCCATACTATACATGGTCTACAGGAAATCCTGCAGTACAGTGCTTCAGTAGCCCTCCTCTTTTCTGGGGAAAGGATGTGGATGGTGACAGCAATTTAGAATGGGAATGTGGGAATGGGAATAGCCCCTCATGACCTATGTTTATAAATAGTGTATGCAGGGAAGGATCTCAGTGCAGCAGAAAAGAAATTCTACAGTTATGGTTTCATCCTAGTTCTACTTTAGCCTCTCATGGGCGAGAGATGCCCAAAAGGCAGCTGTTTTTATGGACCTATCATGCTCAGCACTGTGTAGATTCTCACTGTGTTAGAAGAGACGGCGGCTGGAGGCATACGATTCGATAGAGCATGGGAATTTTTAACTCCCCATACAGTAGTTAACTGCTGTCATCTATCCCAGTTATTGACTGTTCAATTTCCTTAAGTTTATTACACATCTTCATTTCCTGAATCGTTGGAGAGATCATTTAATTACAGAAAATGATTAACTAAAACATTTAGCAGGCAAGCCATCTCCATTTACTAAATACTGAAAAGAGAAATCAAGAATTGTTAAAATGCATACATTCATATATACGATTATTTAAAAACACTTATTGGCAGAAATTTAATAAGACAGTCAATAACCAGTCCTAATAACAGAGTGTATGATCCTCTAGGTGTAGATTAAGTCAGAGTTGCAAATAACGATTGGTTAACGTGCTGAAAAGATTGAAAATATTTTGTAGCTAACCAAAACATTCAAATTTTCTGATGCAACATGAGAGTTAAATTGTGAATATAACATGCTTGTCTTCTGTGCGATACTGAGGCACGCTTATTTCAAATAATACTCCAAGCGTGTTTTTACTGTCACATGTACTAATATTATGATAGTTGATACCGAAGAGATCTTTGTGAGATGGAGTTTGTTTATTTGGCCTGCTTAATACCCATTAGCATGGTATGCTGAAAGTATATATAGGAGTAAAATTAATGATTTTTTTGAGTTTATTAAAGTTTAAATAATGTGTTCTTTTGCAAAATTATTGCAAAACTCAGAATTACATGGGTCTCAAATCTGTTTGATGTGGACTCCATTATTTGATAATGGATGTGGAATTAAAGATGTGCTGTTAGTCAGATTAAGCAGAACCGCAAAACATGACGGAAGAAACATTCCTAGCAGCCATTTCTCCATATGAGATGGTTCTGTTTAATTTCAGTATCTGTGATTTAGGTTGATTTTTCAGTACAATTGAGCAAAACAAATAATCTCATTACAATTCTCACAATTAATTTCCTGATACCATTATGTTTGTCTACAAATCTTCATTCAAAAACTCAGTTCAAAGCCATTTCCCCTTGTCCTATCACTACATGTTCTGTGAAAAGTCCCTCTCTGGCTTTCTTGTAGCCCCCTTTAGGTACTGGAGAGCTGTGGTAAGGGCTCCTCAGAACCTTCTCTTCTCCAAGCTGAAAGCATCTGCCGTACCAAATATAGCCATTTCAGTTTTGAAATTATGTATTTTCCTTTTTTTCCTAACACTTTCCTGCTTGACTAGTGATTGAGCCAAGAGTCGAAGCAGCGTTATCTGTATTCCATACAGTAGGAGCTGTATGCCACGGATAGCACTTGGTTCAACTAGTTATCGTGCTAGTGGACAGTAATTTAGAGGCAAAACATGCATCACTTTAGGGGACAAAGCCTGTAGTTCTGCTAATAACCCGGGTTGACAAGTCTCTTTTTGTTTTCATGTAAATTGCTGTTAAAAATTTAAATTCAAGGTTGTTGTGTTTTATCTTCACAGAAGGTATGTATAGGCAACACACCTGAAGCTCTTTTCTCTATAATACATATCAAATACATTGTGTCAACTTTATTCCTTATTTATTTAATGCTTTCAAAACAACTCAGAATGTCAGCAGAATCCAGTGGAGGACTGCGCTGCCCAGGAAGCATGCATGCTGCTCTTAGGGTGTAGGAAGCCATTTATTAATACACCAATATGAGCAGCAGCCACAAGATAAAAGAGTTTGACAGGGTTAGGACCAATTCACATTGAGATAGAACACAGAGTGCTAACTAGACAGCGTGCGTTTCAGGAATTAAGCATTAAAAAAATGTAAATTTTTAAGATTTAAAAAGTAAAGCTTTATTTCTCTGCATTTGTAATAAAGTACAAATTCAAACGAACATAAGTACTGAACAAATTATACTGAAGAATTACATACTTTATTTGTGTAAGAGCTGAGGGAACTTCTGTTTTTACTGGTTTTCTACATCTTGTAGCAAAAATGTTCACAAGCTAATGTAAGTCTATAATGTAAAGTTTATGCAATTAAAGACCATAAGAGAGTTTATAGACCATTCATCATTGGATATGGATCATAAACTCTGAGTTTCAGAAAATAAGGAAGGAATTCCATTTGTAGCTCACTGTTGCCTGAAGCCTACCTAATGACATCTTTCTTAGTCATAGAATTAACTGAGTATCTAGCGGAAAAGCTCTGAATATTCACTGTGCATATTAAACTTGAAAAGGTATAATAAAATCTTGCATCCTTGCAGGGGATTTTTGTTGGGTTCAGTTCAACCAAAATTAGACAGCACTTGTTCATTTAGTACATTCAAAAGGAGTCAAACCTTTCAAATTCCAAACTGTCAGCTCCCATCATTTCATATGACAGCTGAGTGTTTGAGTGTAATACACACAAGTCATACTAAGTGAAAAGCTGTTAATGAATACAGTTGCTTTTCTCAAACCAAGGGAAAAGAGCACATTAGCCAGTGCTTTGTGGTTATGTGTTGTGATGCAAAATGGATTCTCTGCTGTTCTTGTTTGGTCTTACCTGTGTAGCACAGCATTGGTATGGAGATGTCTATGGATTTCATTAACTAGATCATTAATCCTTTTTGCTTTCTGACTTAAGTATGCTATATGATGTTGCCTCAAAAAATAAATACGTGGCAGAAAGATGTATTTTTTAAAGAAATAAAAAAATTGTTCCTTAAGGTCTGTATGTAAATAGTGTTCTCTTTGGATCTCACTGACTGAAGGGCTAACTTCATCTTTCATTGAAGTAATCCGTGGAAGTATTCTGCATGCTAGAAATCAGGTCACGCAGCAGTTGTGAAATCTGACTAATCCAAATTATTTTCCTGTACATGTTTTCTCCCCTTGAACTTCTGTGGTAGAACTGTAGGAACTTCAAGTTTGATTTTCCTTTACCAAAGTTAATTGGTGTATGTAATGTGGAAGAAACATTGTATTTCTTTAAGGTCACTTTCGTAGTTAGAAGATCGAGCTTTTGAAACTTTAGAAAGGTGAGTAGATGTTTTCCAGAATGGCAGCTCTCTGCCATCAGTTGCCTTTCTTACTCTGAATGCAGTGTGGCTTTCGCTGGACTGTGTCTTCAAGCACCCATCATTAAGTGACAGCATAAGATTCCATGTACAGGAAGTCAGTTGCTTTAAAAATTAAACACTTTTTTTCCCACCTGAGTAAGAAGAGCTATTTTGATAAATTGTGCCAGTAGTATAAAGTAGTATTTGATATCAGTCTCTCTAAAAGAAGAGCTGTCATACTCAGGTTGCACAGTGATCATCAGTACTTGTAACATGAAATAAAAAGATACAACATAAAAGACAGAGGCAGAGAATGTTTATTTCCTGAAAATAAGAGGACTGAAATATGGAAAAATCTAGATTCTGTTCTGTCCATTACCTCTGACTTACTGTGAGTCTAGTATGCTTACTTATCTATTACCTTTATTCTCTCTTTTCTTAAAAGGTAGGGATGCCCTACCAAGTCTTGTAAAGCCCTTTGAAATGCTTGTGGTGAAAAAAAATCTTGTAGTAGTGCAAATTATTATTTGATTGATTTGATTTGATTGAAGATAAGACCAGCAAATTATGGTCTGATCTCAATTTCATACCAAAGACCTGTGAAGATTAAGCGATGAAGGGATGTTTAAAATCACAATGAGAGGCTGGTGCTGAATACAGACAGGTGACATACTTTGAGATATTGGAATACGGCCTGCATCGGTGCTTCAGAATCTGTCAATTGCCATGCAAAACAGAACAGTACGATCCCATTATGTCTAAATGTGCTGTGTGATTTCAGGCAGAATTAGAGTTAGGGTTCAGATTCAAGAACAGCAAAATCATAAAGTTTCCTCAATAAATTCCAAACTTACCAGCTGTTGACTTCAAGCTTAACTCTCTTGTACTTGAAAGTTTCATTAACTTTCCTAATCTCAAACACTTTCAATTTGAACTGGTGTATAGGCTTGGGTTGTTGATTTGATGTACCACAAATTTGTAAGCATATATATAAATCTGTGCTTTGAGCTGAACATCTCTAAGCCTCAGAAAATTCAAAGTGGTTTGCATAGGCCCAATTTCTATTAATTACTGTTATCTGAAACAAATGCTGCTTAATTTTAGACTTTTTTTTTACTTCTTCCATTCGTGTTATATGGTTTATTTTCTGACAGCTGGCTTATCATTCTGGAAATTATACCAATAACATCTGGTTAAGGATAAAAACCTCTAAAAAAGGAATTTCCATAGGGAAAGAGTCCTCTTTTTTCTTTGTTATGCAAAAACCTGGCAAGACTTAGAAGTAATCTGGAAACTGCCTGTTACATTTGCTTTGAAATTTCCATGATTCTACTTTTTTGGATTGAACTAGTCACCACTATTAGTAATGTGGAAAAAGTCAATTTATGTTAAACTCTAAAATTACATGGTGGAGAAAAACAATTAATCTATAAGCTTTGAAGTTTGCATGTTTGTGGTTTTTGTGTGTGTGTTGATGGTGCTCTGTATAATGTATTATTCCAAAAACTCTTCATTGAAAGGACTTGAAATAGCATCTAGATTCAGTTTTTCTAAAATGCTTGTTAACATAGAGGGCAGAAAGTTTACTATAGAATTTAATTTTCATATTTCTTAAACCTGTCAGTGATAGGCTTTCCTTATTTATTATCACTAAAAATATTTCAAAAACTAGATGCTTTTTGAAAGTTCAAAACAGAGCTTCTTGGTGCCTGGATGTGCTGTCTCTCATAGAGTCAAGCTTATCCTTTTCTTTCATTTGGCTTGCCTAGGTATACTTAAAGATCAAAAACATATGCTTTACCAGGTGTGCTTGTGAGCCAGCACCACCGATGGGGTTTTATGTAAAGAGATAAAAATTCTGTGCATGAGCTGTCATAAACTGTTTAGCTGAACAAAGTCACTGTTACTAAAGCACTGCTGATATTCTTAAATGGAAATGCAATGAGAAACACCTGTGTGAAAACCAGATTAGTAGAATTGAAAATCATCATGGATTCCAGGTCAGAAGTAAGTAAATAAGATGGTTCAGGGAAGGTCAAATAGTATCAATGTTCTCAAGTGGTGATGAAAGCTTCAATTGCAAAGAGTGTGGGAACAGGTGTGATGTTTGTCAGGCAGTGGAATAGAGAATTTTGCTTTAAATCCAATGTTTAAAATTCTTCAATCAAGAATGTTGTACCGGAAAAGCATAAGATTATGCTTAGTCCTGTTATTTTATGAGCCTGGATAGGTTGCAGAGTGCTGTGTAAACACAAAGAAACACTCTCCAACCTTTCCTTGAACACCTCAAAGCCATCCAGCCCCTCTGGGAAGGGTGGTAGAGATCTCAGTTGCCTGAACAGGTGCACTGGATGGCAGGATGCCTTTCATTCCCTGCTCTTTCTTGAGCCCGTGTCGAGAGCTGCCATAAAACAAACAATGCGGTTTGGACACACACTGCATTATATGGCTGCAAAGTGAATTTGTCCTATGGTGCAACGTAGCCCTTCACCCTTCTGTTTTCATGCTTCCACACATATAACACTTTATATGATAGATTAATGTTGATGGGCTTCATAGAAAGCTGTTCAGAGCAGTTTTTGAATGAAGACAATGAATGATTGCCACATGAAAACAGAAAACTAAGATTGTGCCTACCAAAATTAATGTTCAGTTTTCTTCAAGGGATGTTTCTGTGTTTTTCTCTGTATTGTTTGGCAGATTTATCCGAAAAAAAATTGAATAAAAAAAGTAAAGAGCATTGGAGAACAGAATACTGAGGTTCTTAATTAAGCCAGGCAGAGATTGTTTATTCACTTTAAAGTTTAAACAGAGGCATATGGCAAAAATTGGTTCACTACTGGGACTGACAACTGGGCTCTGTTCTGCTAACTGCAGCAGCAGCAGGAAGAGGGAAAGGAAATAAAAAATGCAGACATGCAACAAACAAGCTCAGGGAATTACGGGAAGTAAGCTGTAAGAGTCTGCTAAATTATACCTATACGTTAACCTTCTTTGTTTTCTTGCTGCAAAGGAGGACATCTAATTATAAATAAATATGGAAAAACTTCAAGCCAACACTACCACTAGAATGAAGAATATTGAATCCTTGCTTATATCAATCGAAATTTTAAATTACATACAAGTATACTGCTATTTATTTGGCTTTTGTGTTCTTTTAAATAGTAATGGTGTGAAATTTGCATAGGAAGAATTCTAATACAAAATTAATTACATATAGAATTCTTGCAGTTGACAGTGCATCTTTGAAAAACTACCTTTGTTTGTGCCAAAGCCACCTACTGCTAGCAGGCTGGATCAGATAGAGCGCTTTATATGAAACATATACATGCAATAACAGGTACACTCTTATTTATCACTCATTTTTTACATAAAAGATTTTCTATCTTCTTTATTAAAAGTGCATCTATGTGTCTCTGACTAGACTGGTTTCCACTGTCATTGTTCACAACTTTTCTTCTACAACAGAAATATTTCAGGTTGGCTTGGGGTTTTTTTTAGTGTGTAATATGCATGTATGCATTCTAATACATAAAACAGAAGAAAGACATGTTTCCTCCAGATCTTTCTAAAATCAGATTTGCACACACAAATATTATATGGTTTTCCTTGATGTACCATGAAAACCTCAGCACAGCTGACACTGAAAGTTAGCTCCCAACATAGTTAGTTATCCCCCATGATCATGATTGGAGTTGTCAAGCCTTACACCGCCCTCACGGTTGTGACTTTCCAGTCTCGGTAAGGGAACCAGCAAAATGAGAACCAACTCAGACTTTGTAATTAAAGGATGGTATTTTGTGATTTTTCAGAGTTTTCCACTAACGTCCCATCCATATTCCTCCTACGCACACCTTCCCCCACGTTTCCTGGTTTTGTAGGATAATGGAAGATAAAGTAATTTTAAACAGGTAGATGTTCCAGATGGCCTGTTCTCTTTTCCTTTGCATTAATGCAAATCAGCAACTATACTACATGAAAATGTGGAGAATGAGGTGTTTTTTTTCTTTCCACTGATGAGTTAGGAACAGCTTTAACACATGTACCTTCAATTTTTTTCATGGTCTATTATATACTAGTAACTATTGCTCTCAATCCAGAATCTGATGCAGAACTGTTCAGTGGAAAGGTATAAGGTCTAAAACTTTGGATCTTATCCTGCTCTGAGTGAACTCAGTGAAAGTCTGAATTGAAGGAGAGTAAATAAGGCATTGGATTTTATAGTCTTTGTATTTAAAACAGATTGAAGGCAGTTTCTAATTACTCTATAAAACTTATTTATTCAAGATATTGCTGACACCAAAAAACACATTCGCAATTTGCCCAACTAAAATTTCTGAAAAGGGTACCAAAACTTTGGAAAAGAGGTTATTGCTTCTTGGTTTAGGGAAGAAAAGACAACCAACCAACCAACCAACCAGCCAAATAAAAGGTCATTATGGAGGCCCGCTTATTCCATCATTTATCTGACAGAATTTTTTTTCTCTCCTTTCAGGCCTGTGTAACTTGCCATTTTATCTTTTGCAGTACTGCCAGACAAATCTCGAAATGATAAGTATAGCAGTTCTTCCACAAGTGAGCCAGAAGTGTATCACATAGAAATGCTACAGTTGCTATTAAGCATTTACCAAAGACATTATTTGACTGTAATACGTTGTTTCAGCAGCTCTGAAGAAAATTGTTCCTGGCATGAAGAGCTGGGTGTCACATCAGAAACAAATATTTGACATTGTCTTGTTTCCATCATGCCTTGTCAGTAGAGTTTTATAAACATCCATAAAGTTTTGCACACAGAAAGGATAAAAAGGAACACTAATGATAGAGTATTCACTGAATGGATGTCACATGCTAGAATTTGTTCTGCAGTAGAATTTGGAGACTCTTGCCAATAAGAAATGATATTATAAAATTAAATTTTGGCTTAGTACTGTTAATGATAAAATTATACTCTGTCAATATACATAGCAGCACAATAATATAACAGCTTTAGTAATGAAACTTGTATCATTTTAGGCTGGCAAGTAATAATTTAAAATACATTTATGACAAAATTTTGAAGTTTATTTCATTATTTAATGCCACACATTTTGCTAGAATTCTGTTACTGATAATAGCTCTGCATTTTTGCATGTGCTTTCAGTGTAGAAAGCTTGTGGTCTTACTTTATCCTGAAAGCTAATTAATTATTGTGTCATATTTCATGGATGTGCCAACATGAAATTATGAAGAAAATAGAAAAAAAAAACTACAATCTGTTATGATTTTTTTATATGAGCAGATCTTATATTCCAACTGCATAAACAAGATGAAAAAATTTCGAATGTTCTGTTTCACATCCAATACCAAAACTACATAATTCAAATTGCCCCAAAAGATAAAACTCAGAGTACTTTATTATGATTCCTTTTAATTTCTAGCTTATATTAAAACATAGTTGGTAGTCTTTAAGTAAATCAAAGTAATTTCATGAATCAGAAGGGTGAAAGCTGGAAAACTTGTGGGTCAAGATAAAGACAGTTTAATAGGGAAAGCAAAAGCTGTGCACACAGGCAAAGCAAAACAAGGAATTATCTCTTCCCGTGGGCAGGCAGGTGTTCAGCCATCCCCAGGAGAGCAGGCACCCATCATGACTAATGGTGACTTGGGAAGGCAAACACCATCACTCCAAATGTCCCCCCTTCATCGTTCTTTCTCCCACTCTATATGATGAGGATGATGTCACATGGTCTGGAATG
>VZTA01001430.1:0-11688 GCA_013398855.1 Mohoua ochrocephala | reverse complement strand
CCTTTCCTTTCCCCTTTCCTTTCCCCTTTCCTTTCCCCTTTCCTTTCCCCTTTCCTTTCCCCTTTCCGACTCCATTCAGGATTTATTTTGTGCCAAATGCCGCAATCCCAGCCAAGGCAGCTCCTTATTTTGTGCCTTCTCGGGATTTACGGGCAGGAAGAGGCGGGATTTGGGAACAGACTGTAAATCCCCGTTTTACAATCCCGATTTTCCCCCCGTAAATCCAGAATGCCGTGCAGCTTTCCCGGTATTCCCATCAAGTCCGTTGTTATCAGCTCCGTGTCTTTCGGGGCTCCTAAAAAGCCGTGCTGCTGGAAAAGTGGGAGCATCCAGGGATTGCTGAGATCCCGTTCCCAATTTTTTAGCGTCCGAGCAAATCTTGCAGGGCTTGAAATGAGTTCAAAGCTTGCTCAGCTTCCAGATCTTCCATCCCAAGGGAAAGTCATCCTGAAAAATCCTACTGGGAAGGGGTGAAAGGATCCTTTTTGTGCCTAAGGATCCGCCCCGTGGATCGGGAATCCGGTGGAGAGTGTTCCTTCCATCCATTGCTGCCTCTGGAGCAGGGGCTGGAACCTCCCTGTCCTGGAAGGATGTTAGGGAAGAATTCTTCACGGAAAAGGCTGTCAGGCTGTGGAACAGGATTCCTGAGGAAGTTCTTGAAAGGCTGGGAGAGCTGGGAATGTTCCCCTGGAGAAGGGAAAAATCCAGGGAATGCTCAGAGTTCCTCAAGGGGCTCCAGGAGAGCTGGAGAGGGAGTGGGGCCAAGGGCTGGAGGGGCAGGAGGCAGGGAATGGCTTCCCAGTGGGAAAGGGGAGCTTGGGCTGGGATGTTGGGAAGGAATTGCTGTGGGTGAGGGTGGGGAGGGGCTGGGCTGGAATTGCCAGAGCAGCTGGGGCTGCCCCTGGATCCCTGGGAATGTCCAAGGCCAGGCTGGATCCACTTGGGACAGTGGGAGGTGTCCCTGCCCATGGATGGGGTGGGAATGGGATGATCCTTATCTCCTTCCATCCCAACCCATTCCACGATTCCATAATTCTGGAGTTGCCACCCCAACTCTGGGGCTGCCGCATTCCCTCTCCCATCTCCAGGTTATCCCTACCCCCAGCAGCCCCCGGGATCGGGAAAATTCCATTTCCCGCTTGGCAGCCGTCGCGACAGGGAGCGAGATCCCAAATCCTGGCCGCGATCCCAAATCCTGGCCGCGATCCCGGTTTTCCACGGGATCCGTTTGTCCCTGGCAGGTGGCTGGTGGGGCACGAGGAGAACAAGCAGAAGACGGACGTCCACTACAGATCCATGGGAGGAGAAGGGAATTTCAACTGGAGGTTCGTCTTTCCCTTCGATTATCTCCCGGCGGAGCAGATGTGCCACGTGGCCAAGAAGGTGAGCGAATTCCGGGGTGGAATTTCCGCATCCTCGCCGGGAATTCTGGGGGTGAAACGGGAATTTTTAGACCTTCGCCAGCGGAGCTGTGCCGAGCTCGGCCTTCCTGTGGTGTCGACAGCAAAATTTTGGGAATTCTGTTCAAAAATCCTCATTTGGAAACAAAACGGGGGTGGGAATTAAAGGTGGGGTTTTTTTTGGAGAGGTTGATCCCGGTGGGAAAGGATCCTCCAGGATGGAGCAGGAAAAATGTTGGAGCAAGTGCTCTTGGATAACGGGGATGTTCCAGAGTTGGAGATGGAAATTCCATGGGTGGAATTGGATGGCATTCCATGGGGATGGTTTGGTGGGAACCTCTGTTTTCCGGCATGGAAAAATGGGCCTCGTGCCGTGCAAAAACTCCCAAGAAAAGGCTAAAAATTGGGAAAAGAAGGAGCTGCCTCGAAATTCCTGATGGGAACATGGGGTTGGATGAAAAGCTTTGGATTCAGGGAGAGGGTTGGATTGGGAGTTGAAACGGATGGGATTTTTCGGATGGGATTTTGATCCCCTCGTTCCTCCGCCCGCTCCCGGCATTCCTTGGATCACTTCGTGCAGCGGGATGTGGGAATTGCGGGGAGGGAAGGAAACGGGAGCGGACCTGGGGTGGAATAACGCAGAGAAATCATGGAAATAATGGGAATTAGGGAAAAATTGGGCACCGAACAACAGAGAAGGGAAATCAATGAATTTAAATTCCCTTCAGCTGGAGTTTAAAAGGATTAAGAGGGATAATCCAATGGAAAATTCCCTGTCCACGGCAGGAGGTGGGACTGGATCATCTTTAAGGTCCCTTCCAACCCAAACCATTCCATGATTCCGTGATTTTTGGCTCTTTGTGGTCCGTGGACAATCCCGGCTTCCCATGGCACCTCCCTGGAGGTTCAAAGCCCTTCACCCACCTAATCCCGAGCCTTCATCCCTTGGTTTCGGATATCAGAGGGAATTTCCTCATGGAAAAGGTGCTCAGGCCTTGGAAGTGCCCAGGGAGGGTTGGATTCCCCATCCCTGGAGGTGTCCAAGGAATTCCTGGATGTGGCACTCGGTGCCGAGGTTGGGATTGATCCCAGATTGGACTTGATGATCCTGGAGGATTTTCCAACCTCGGTGATCCCGGGATCCCATGATCCCGGCTCCCTGCTTTAGCTCAGCCTCAGTGTTCATGGAATACGAGGTGCCCGAAGATTCCTGCTTGCAATGGGACCATCCCCAAAATCCACCGGGATCTTCAAAATCCCCCAGGATCCCCCAAATCTCCTGTCATCCCCAAAACCCACCAGGATCTCCAAAATCCCCCAGGATCCCCCAAATCTCCTGTGATCCCCAAAATCCTCCAGGATCTCCCAAATCCCACTGGGATCCCCAAAACCCACCAGGATCTCCCAAATCCTTCGGGATCCCCAAAACCAACCAAGATCCCCAAAATCTTCCATGATCCGCAAAATCCTGCGGGATCTCCCAAATCTCCCGTGAGCCCCAAAACCCACCAGGATCCCCAAAACCCCCTGGGATCCCCAAAACCGCCTGGGATCCCCAAAATCCTCCAGGATCTCCCAAATCTCCTGTGATTCCCAAAGCCCATCAGGATCCCCCAAATCTCCTGTGATCCCCAAAATCCTCTGGGATCCCCAAAACCCACCAGGATCCCCAAAACCCCCTGGGATCCCCAAAACCGCCTGGGATCCCCAAAATCCTCCAGGATCCCCAAAACCCTCTGAGATCGCCAAAAACTCCTTGTGATCTCCAAAATCCCCCAGGATCCCCCAAATCTCCTGGGATCCCCAAAACCCTCCAAGATCCCCAAAACCCACCGGGATCCCCAAAACCCTCCAAGATCCCCAAAACCCACCGGGATCCCCAAAACCCTCCAAGATCCCCAAAACCCACCGGGATCCCCAAAACCCTCCAAGATCCCCAAAACCCACCAGGATCCGTAAAATCCTCTGTGATCCCCAAAGTCACCTGGAATCCCCAAAATCCCCCGGGATCTCCCAAATCTCCTGTGATCCCCAAAACCCACCATAATCCCCAAAACCCACCAGGATCCCTAAAACCCCCTGAGATCCCCAAAATCCTCCAGGATCCTCAAAACCCCCTGGGATCCCCAAAATCCCCCGGGATCTCCCAAATCTCCTATGATCCCCAAAACCCACCATGATCCCCAAAACCCTCTGTGATCCCCAAAACCCCCTGGAATCCCCAAAACCCTCTGAGATCCCCAAAACCGCCCCCGAGATCTCCACCCCACCTTATTCTCCACGGAACCAGCCCCTCAGCCGGGAAGATGCCGAGCGAATCCCGCCGATCCCAGACAATTCCCAGCATCCCAAAAGGCCTCCCCCCGGGGCAGCGGCGATGATTGACAGAATCCCAGCCGGGGCGCGTTTCACGCTCCGTATCCAAACAAATCCCGAGGACAGGGTGTGCTACATCCAATTATCCCGCTGGGAAAAAGCCGAGACCCCGTCCATAAAACCCCTTTTAAAAGCAAATCCATCCCGCCGCGCCAATCTGGAATCTCTTTTCCCGGCCACATGGCCGCCGGGGCTGGATCCGAAAATAAACACCTTGTAAAAAGCTCTCGGTAAAGGCCGGGATAATGAAGGGAAAAGCCGGGCGGAGCATTCCGGCTCCGGGGATTTTTTGATCTCGCCCATGTGCTGTTTGAACTCCGGCTTCGTTCCCGGGGTCCGTAAAAAAATCCCGGCTGGAAAGGCGGGTACTGGAAGGTGGAATTTCAATCAAACGTTGGGGAATTGGGAGCTGCTCAAAACCACCTGTGCCCGACCTGGGGCCGGGAGGGAAAGAGTTTTCCGATGGTTTTCCTTTGTTTGCTCCGCACCGGAGCTCCCAGGAATGCGGCCAGGTGGGTTGGGAATCAAGGAATTGTGGAATGGTTGGGGTGGGAAGGGAGCTGAAAGCTCATCCTCTTCCATCCAGGTGGATCCAAGCCCCAGTGTCCAACCCGGCCTTGGACATTCCCAGGGATCCAGGGGCAGCCCCAGCTGCTCTGGGAATTCCAGCCCAGCCCCTCCCCACCCTCACCCACAGCAATTCCTTCCCAACATCCCAGCCCAAGCTCCCCTTTCCCACTGGGAAGCCATTCCCTGCCTCCTGGCCCTCCAGCCCTTGGCCCCACTCCCTCTCCAGCTCTCCCGGAGCCCCTTGAGGAACTCTGAGCATTCCCTGGATTTTTCCCTTCTCCAGGGGAACATTCCCAGCTCTCCCAGCCTTTGTCCAGAGCAGAGGGGCTCCATCCCTCTGATCATCCCAGTGCTTCTGGATTGCTCCAACAGCTCCAGGTCCTTCCCGTGCTGGGAATTCCAGAGCTGGAATTCCCGCAGGTGGGAGCTCCATGGGTCATCCCGACCCAGACTGTGAATACTCTCCCAAAAGAACAAAGATGCCCCTGGATAAGAGGGTGTCCATGATATTTCAGTCTGATGGGAATGTCTGGGGTGGTTGAGAGCCTGGAAATCCAGGGAAAAACCAGGGAAACTCAAGGAATTCCAGGTGCCACTCTTATTCCTGCTTTTCTGAACATTCCAACCACTTCAGGATGTTTTTCCATAACTTTCCTGGCTGGATTAATGCCAGAAAAATTTTTCTTCTCCTTTGGAGAAAGGAATTTCCCCCTTCCCAAGTTTCCACAATATTTCCATGGAAGAGAAAAATTCCCATCTTTGGGACAGCTCTTCCGAAAACACAGAAACGCTTTTTTAAAAAATGCTTTTCTCGGCATTCCTTTGGGATTTCCATCTTTCTTCCTACTTTTTTTTGGTGCCATCTTTCTCTCCCAGCCCTCGGGAAAGCCAAGACATGTTGGCTGCACGGGAAGAGAACATTCCCAGCTCTTTGAAACTCGCGGGAAAACGGTTTCTGGGATGGAAAAGGAGAAAAACACGGAATCTTTTAGGTTGGAAAAAGCCCTCCAAAATGTCCAAAAGTGCCACATCCAGAGGGATTTTACATCATTCCAGGGATGGACATTCCATGGTTTCCCTGGGCAGCCTGTGCATGGCTGGACGACCCTTTCCACGAAGGAATTTTCCCTAAAATCCAGCCTGAATTTTAAACTTTGGATTCCCGGTCTAAGCCCGTTATCGGATGGGTCGTGGGACAACCAGGACAATCTGGGATCACCTGGATGTGGATCCAGTTTTCCTGTCAAGGGAAGAGCTCGGCTCTCACATTCCATGAAAACTGGCTGGAAAACGCATGGAATCGGTGTTGGAATGTTCAACTTCCTGTGCCAATTCCAGCACTTCCAGGAAGTTCTTTGGGGCAGGAAAGGGTTGGCACGGAATGTCGGAGCAAACGGCTTCTCCAGGAATGTTGCCGTGTCCGGTTCCGGGATTCTCATGGACATGGAAGGGCTGGAGCGTGTCCAGGGAAGGGAGCAGAGATGAGAAGGGGCTGGAGAATTCCTGAGGGAGCTGGGAAGGGGCTGGAGCACCAGGAAAAGCTGAGGGAGATGGGAAAGGGGCTCATCCCAGAGAAAAAAAGAGGGATTGGGGGGAACCTTCTGGCTCTGCACAACTTCCTGGAATGTTGGAGCCAGGTGGGATTTGGGATCTGCTCCCAGGAAAAACTGGGAAAAGAGGGAACGGCCTCAGGCTGTGCCAGGGTGGACATCAGCAGGAATTTCCTCATGGAAAAGGTGGTCAGGGAGGTTTGGAATCCCCATCCCTGGAGTTGTCCAAGGAATTCCTGGATGTGGCACTCAGTGCCGAGGTTGGGATCGATCCCAGCTTGGACTCGCTGATCCTGGAGGATTTTCTGGGATTCTGTGACATCCAAGGGGAGCTTCCTGCATGTCCGGGACTCCCAAATTCCTTCAGGATGAGACCGAAATGGGACTTTTTTGGGCGCAAACCCCCTCTCCTTCCCGAAAATCAGATTTGCTCCTTTGTATTCCGGAGCACATTCCCAATCCAGGAGAAAACGCAGCCCTGACAACGCTTTCCCGGGAATCGGGGTGGATTTTTTTTTCCCTGCCTTCCCTGCTGCTTTCTCCACAAAAATCCATAAAATATCCCCGAGCCTCCCCTCTCTCTCCCCCCTCCTCCAGGAAAACGAACCTCCAAACAGTAATTCCAGCCTTTTTTCCCCGTGGCTTGGACAAGGCCGGGATATAAATTTCCTACTCGGGGTTGTTTTTATAGGGAATGTTGGGAGCTCGATTTAATCCTGGAAGCGAATTTCACGCTGCCTTGAAAGGGACCCATAAACTTTTCTCGGCATCGAATTCCCCCTTTCCGAGTTCCCAATTCCTTTTCCCACCTTTCCAGCGGAGCTCCGGGTGTCCCCGAGCTTGACAGGGCTCGGAGAGGGGAGGGTTTGTCTCTGGCCAAATGATATTTTATGGTGTTTTTCCATAAAAAAAAAAAGGGGAAGATGGAGAGATGGAGCGTTGAACGTGGTCTGGATTCCCACCTGGAAAGGGTTGAGTCCCACTTGAGTTGTCCCTGGAATGTCGGGATGTTGTTTGGAGGGATTGGGATGCAGAGGGTGAAGGGAACATCCAATAGCCAAGGTTTTGTTCCCGTTTTCCTTGGATGTTGCAGTGGGAAGGAGGAGGGAAGGTGGAATCCCGAAGTCTACTGGGTTTGCCAGCAGTTCCATGGAATCCTGGAATGGTTTGGAATGGGAGGGACCTTAAATCCCATCTCATTCCAACCCAGGGACACTTCCCACTATCCCAGATGGATCCAAGCCCCAATGTCCAACCCGGCCTTGGACACTTCCAAGGATCCAGGGGCAGCCCCAGCTGCTCTGGGAATTCCAGCCCAGCCCCTCCCCACCCTCCCAGCCAGGAATTCCATCCCAACATCCCATCCCACTTTTCCTTCAGCTTCAGGCCGTTATCCCGAGGGACACCGATCTGGTTGGGATGAGGAGGGGAGATGATCCCAAGTGTGATGTTTTCCTCAAGTTCGGCTCCGGGTGGGTGGGATGGGGCAAGGAGAAATTCCAAGGAATCCTTGGGAAGTTGCGTCAACCCCGTCGGGAGAGTGGGACGTTCCCGGAGCGTGGACACATCCATGGAATGTGGGAGCGATGGGATCAACCTCTGAGCCAGGGATTCACCGGGAAGAAGCGGCACCTGCAGGACATGGAGCTCGTGGAAGTTTCCTTTCCAGGGAATATTCCAACTGGGAAATGAGGTGGTCTTGAAGGTCCCTCCCAGCTCAAACCAGCCCGGAATTCCATGTATTTCCCCCTTTTCCAAGCCCGGTTTCGATGGGCACCCGGATTGCTCCAGGAAGGGATGATCCGAAGGAGCTCACGGTGTTTTGTTCACCTTGGACCTGGATCTTCCACCACCTTGGAATTTTTCCAGCCCCTCCTTTGGTCATCCCAGCTTTCTTATCCATGGATCCATGGCTGCTGGATCCCCGTGGAACCCTTCTTTTCCCATTTTCCGGGAAAGGGAAGAATCACCATCAACTCTTCCCCCTTTTTTTTTTAGCAGTTTTAATTCAAACCGGCTGGAAAAGCTGGGAAAAATCCCCCTGGATAAACATCCCCCTGGATAAACATCCATCCCAACCCGCTGAGGGGAGAGAGGGAACTTTCCACGGACTTCATTTGGGATTTCTGCATTATCCAACATCTCAAATGCATCCGTAAAATGCTCCGATGCAAAATTCCTGGCACATTTTTTTTCCCGAAGCCGGGCAGGGAACGGAGCGAAACTGAAACGCGACCATCCAGGGGGGATCTCCTAAAGCCGATCCGATGGGATTGGAGTGCCCACGGACTCTCGGCTGGAATATTTATGTTCTTATGGAATGTGACACGTTTTTTTCCCCCCCTCTCCCTTTTTTTTTAAATTTAATATTGGATGAAATAATGAATCCGAGCCTTGCGGTGAATTTATGGAGCGATGGACAAATAAACCCGGAGTTTCCTGGTTTTCATTAAAATCCCGTCGTTTCTGACACTTCCGGGAGGAATTGCCACCGGGACACCCTCGGAGAGGTGTCAGGAATCCCGCTGGGATTTTCCTCCTCTTTGCCAGAGCCAGGAATAACAATCCCATCAATCCCTCGGCTTCGTGGGGGGTTTTGTTGTTCTCCTTTATCCTAATGCTCCTTTTTGGACACCAGCAGGAATTTTTTCATGGAAAAGGTGGTCAGGGATTAGAAGCGCCCAGGGAGGTTTGGAATCCCCATCCCCGGAGGGGTCCAAGGAATTCTTGGATGTGGCGCTCGGTGCCGAGGTGGGGATCGGGCACAGCTTGGACTCGCTGACCTCGGAGGTCTTTTCCAACCTCGGTGATCCCGGGATTCTTAGTCCTGACTCCCAGGAATCCCAAAATTTGATGTTAGATGCCTGTTGGAAAAAATTCCTGGTTTCACACACGGAAATAGCGACGCTGATGGCGCTTCCCAGGTGGTGGATATTCCTTACTCCGGGATGTAGAACTGATGGATGACTTGGGAATGCTCACCTGGAGAAGGGAAAAATCCAGGGAATCCTCAGAGCTCCTTTCCAGGGCCTCAAGGGGCTCCAGGAGAGCTGGAGAGGGAGTGGGGCCAAGGGCTGGAGGGCCAGGAGGCAGGGAATGGCTTCCCAGTGGGAAAGGGGAGCTTGGGCTGGGATGTTGGGAAGAAATTCCTGGCTGAGATGGTGGGGAGGGGCTGGGCTGGAATTCCCAGAGCAGCTGGGGCTGCCCCTGGATCCCTGGGAATGTCCGAGGCCATCTTGGACAGGGCTTGGATCCACCAGTGTGACACCAGCAGATTTCCCATGGATTCTTCCTTTCCATATCCACAATTCCATGAATAAATTCAGGAGCTGCAGGTGACCCGAAGGCGGGACTGGGATTTGCTGGGCTCAGGTTGTCCCACAGCTGGTGACAGACCTGGGAGCAGATCGGAGCCGTGGTGGATCCGGAAGGGAAGGGATCTGTGGGAATTCCCTGCTGGAATTCCTGATTGAAGTGTCAATCCGATATTTTTCCATGAATTAAGAGGAAGGCGGAATTTGGCGGCGCTGGCACTCAGCGCTCATCGCTCTCTTTATTTTGGGGAGTTGCCCAAATTTTGGGAATTTCTGTTGCTCCTGAGGATCCTGTTTGGGAACTCATGGAGCCTTTTCCTAAATGGAATTAAATGAATTAAATAAAATGAATTAAATGAATATAAAATGAATTAAATTCATTTAAATCACGAAATTAAGGCGTAAATGGTTGCCAACATTTTCCAGAAGCGTCTTGGGTTTTCCACTGCTTATCCTTAGCCAAGAGTTTTCCAGAACCTGTGGTCCTGCAGATCCAGAGCAGGACACTCCAGGAATTCCAGGATTCCCGGAAGATGGGAGGAGCCAGGCTCTGCCCAATTTTCCCGTGGTTTCTTTCCCGGTGTGATTTTAGGAACACTTCTGGAGCTTGGACAAGACGGAAAACAAGATCCCGCCCCAGCTGATCCTCCAGATCTGGGACAACGACAAGTTCTCCTTCGATGACTATTTGGGTAAGTTGGGAATTCTGGGATGCATCCCAAAAAAAAAAAAAAAGGGGAAAAAAATCACCGGCACGGCTTCAGAGAAGCTGTGGATTCCCCATCCCTGGAAGTGTTCCGTGATTAGGTCGGACGAGGCTTGGAGCACCCTGGGATAGTGGAATTTGGGAGTTTGGATTGGGATGGTTGGTGTGGCCCAAGCCCCATGGGATCTGGGAAAGAATTCCACGTTTTAAGGGTCGCCCTCACCTGGGAATGTTCTTCCTCGCAGGATCCATCCAGATGGATCTCAACAGGATGCCCAAGCCCGCCAAGACGGCGGAGAAGTGTTCCTTGGATCTGGTGGATGATTCCCTGGCCTCCGGCCGCTCCGTGTCCCTCTTCGAGCAGAAAACCGTCAAGGGCTGGTGGCCCTGTGTGGCCGAGCAGGACCAGAAGAAGATCCTGGCGGTAAAGCGGCCTCTCCGTGTTTTTTCTTGGATCCTTCACTCCAATTCCCATCCCTGGAAGTGTCCGAGGCCAGCTCGGATGAGGATTGGAGCACCCCGGGATAGCGGAAGGCCCATGGAAAGGGGGTGGGATGAGATGGGCTTTCAAGTCCTTCCCAATCCAAACCCTCCCCAGAATTCCCTGAAAGCTTTGAGGAGAGCCAAGCCAGGGCAAGAAATTCCATTTCTAGCTGGAGATTTCGTGGATCCAACTGGACCATCTGCGGTTGGCTGGAATTTTCAGAGGAATGATCGGTTTGGTGGGATTTTCACCGCGGTTTTTGGAATGCACCGCCAAATTCGATTCCGTATCCCAAGTATTCCAAATGATTTTGTGTCCCGAGCACCAGGAAAAAATTCCAGCTGTCCCAGGGATCGTTTTAAACGTGGATGGGCTCCTGTTACAGGTTTTGGTGGCTGTTCCATCCAGGTGAGGGAATCCAGGCAGGGAATTGAGTTGTTCAACCAAAAAATCCCAGGTTGGTTCCAGGGGAATCGGGAATCAGGGAATCGGGAAAGGCTGGATGTGGCACTTAGTGATGATCAAGCTTGGGCTTGATCCCGGAGTTTTTCCAGCCTCAGCGATCCTGGGATTCTACGGTTGCCCAAATTTGGGTGTCGGTGGGATCCGGGATTTCCGGGAGTATCTCCAGTGCCAGGTGAGGGATCTCTGGAATTCTGGGATCCTCCTGGTCATTGTTCTGAACAGTTTGGTTGTGCTCAAAGGATATTTTCTTCCCCCATCCCTATTTTCCATTCCATGTCCATTCCTCCTCTTTCCTCCCTTTTTTTTTTGGGATAATAACTCTGTTTTTTGTTTAACCCATCCAGGGCAAGCTGGAGATGACTTTGGAAATTGTGGCAGAGCAGGAGCACGAGGAGCGTCCGGCCGGGATGGGACGGGATGAGCCAAATATGAACCCCAGGCTGGAGGATCCCAAGTAAGAACATCCCAAATGGAAAAGCAACCGCCGGGCCGTGGAGTTCTCGAGGACCAAATGGGAATTCTGGGTTTCCAGTTGGAGGGAACTGGGCTGAACTGGATTTCAGCCTGGGTGGGATCAACTCTGAGCCGGTGGAGGAGTTGAGACAATCCAGGGAAATTGGGATTGTGGTCTGGATAACAGATCCAGTGGGATTGGGAGGTTGGTCTGGACCATGAATCCAATGGGATTGGGAAACTGGTCTGGATCACAAATCCTGTGGGACTGGGAGACTGGTCTGGACCACCAAGGAGAACATTGGTGGGATGTATCCAGAGGGATAGAGAGCTGAGAAATCCAGAGTGATTGGGAGGTTGGTCTGGATCA
>VZTA01001425.1:1410-52782 GCA_013398855.1 Mohoua ochrocephala | reverse complement strand
TGTGAGCATATTAAGAGAGTGATGTATAAACTTTGAGGCATCACCTGTGTGCTGCTCAGGCACTGTTTTTGGTGTCTAGAAGTATAGCCTGCATCATAGTGTCAGGAGGGACTATTGGATCTACACATGATCGAGCCTCTAATTACAATGGTGTTTTCTCATTTTTAAAGACTCTTTCCCCTTATGTCACTGTCTTGATGCAGTTTGGGATGAACAACAGGAATTTAGCTATTCAATTGCAATATTAATAATATTGTTAACTCATTCACTGGTTTCTCAGTCTCATTCAGAATACAGAACTGCTGTTATAGCTAAAGTTAGTCTAGCTGAGTACCTTTTCTTTTTGGAGACATCTTTAAGTAAAAGAACCAACTGCTTTACTGAAATTCAAGATACAGTAGCTTCTACATGTATTTGCTAGCTAGCGGTAAAAACAGCATTTTCACCATCTTACTGTAATACTTTGTGAAATATAACAAGTATTCAGTTAACAATAATGCCAGCAGTGTAGCAGTCTAAAATTCAAACACAAAATGAAAATTGTTTTAGTTAAACTCTTTTAAAGCATGACTTATTCTACTGTAGATCTCGCTTGTAGATCTTAGATATACAATAGTCATGCTACATAAAACCTTTAGACCTAATGCATATAGCACAATTAAATTTCAAACAACAGAGAAATCAGGAATAATTTTTCCAAGAGCACTACATAGTAGAAAAATTAAATAGGCCATTTACCATTACATCTGTTCTCTACTAAGTCAGCTCTTGGAATTTTCTGCAGGGAACACTACATATTTTATACCTCCAGTGGATGAATTTTCTAAGAATGTTTACTTTCTCTAGTTGTTAAAACTAATTTCCTTATGCCTGTTTAGACTCACATTTTCAAAAATCCAATCAAAGTGAAAGAAAACTAATGAGAAGTCCAAATGGTTTTCATGGTGGACCACTTTGCAAACACAAATCTATTTTTGCACTATGTTGTCAGGCTTCCAAGTAGTACCTGCTGTCTTCTGCAGCCAAAGTACCCAAACTTACAAGTACAAGACACTCACTTGCCTCAGCAGAGGATATCCCAAAACATTTGTTTCATTGAGCAGATGCCTCATTACCTTCAGACTGCTATGGAAACTTCTCCCACCATCATGAATGATTTTTTCTAATAATCCAATCAAATTATTGTGCTTTGCCAGTTTGATGGGACAACAGATATAATTATTTTGTTTGTGATCTTAATCACAGAATATTCTGAGTTGGAAGCAACCTACAGTGATTACCGAAGTCCAACTCCTGGCCCTGCACAGTGCAGCCTCAAGAATCACACCATTTCATATCAACTGTTGTCAGACAACAGAAAGATTGACATCTCAAGACATTTTGGGATGCATGTTGGGGGGTAGGGGGCAGGTCACGCCTTGCCCTGGTGAGGCAGTGAACTGCCCCCACAGCCCCCAGCCCTGGAACCTCTATCCCAGCCTGGCAGTGGTGCCAATCACAGGCACACCGGAGGCAATGCTCCCCTCTGCCCTAACCCAGCTCCTGAGTGGCCAAATGACCAGAAGTCGCACCTGGGGGAAAGGCCCAGGGGTATTTAAGGCCAAACATGAGGCAAAGCTTTCATCTTGACCCTACCTTGGAGTTTCTGTCTAAGCAGTACTGGAACCCAGAAGCGGGTAGTTATATGTGTGCTTTTCTAGCTTTCTTCTTCTAATTCCCTCTTCTTGGAATTTCTTGAGTAACTTAAAATTGAAGTGGCTTAAAGTTTGCTAAGTTGAATGTGCCAAGTTAATGCTCTGAGAAGTGTTTTATGTTGATTGAATGTCGTGCTAAACCTTTTGCCAAAGTTTCTTGATCGTACCAATAAACTTTTGTGTTGTTTTGGCTTCTTGAGAATATCTTGTCAGTATTTCTCCCGTGCGTCAAACTCAGAGTACGTGAACCATTGTAAGCCCTTTTAAGTCTCGTTGAGCAAATTGATTGGGGCCTTACACCTATAGAAATCTACAGCTGTCTCTGGATATAAGTTTGCACAAGTCTTTATTATCAAGTAACACAGGTTGTTACAATTCTATAAAAATCAACAAGTGATTTTTGAATTGATTGGTTTTCAACATGCCTCTGCATGAGGCAGCAATAGACTGAAGCATAGCTGTGCAGGCCCACATGCTAAAGGTAGTTATTCAAAACAAGTCACTACAATACTTGCTATTTGGGTGGAAAATAATGAAAATAATGTTTTGCAAAATGGGTATGAAGATGTAGAGCCTGTTAGAAATGGCTTAGCCTCTATAGCCTCACTGACAACAATATTGTTCTCTGCATATCCTCTCTCCTGTATCCAATTCCATCCCCAGTAAAAAATACTCACAGCTTCTCAAGCCTCTGCTTCAGATATCTCCTATAAATCCACTGTCCTGCAATGACAATAAGCAAGTAAATGAGTAATAGTACAAACTATACCCTGCAGCCTTTGCATGTTTTTGTAAGAATTTCCCAGTGGGACAAGATCTTTAACATCCTTTTCACACTTGCAACATGGACACAATTTAACCCTGCACAGGACAACAGTGAAATCAACTAATCGTGTACTTCAGATGAGTGCTATTACTTACATTAGTTTGTAAAGACAACCCAGGAGGTAGCAGTCAAAGTAGATTGGCGAGAAAATGAAATAGGCTATATCATACCTCCACTGCTTCTCTTTGCTTTCTACCTAACTGGCAATCTGACAAAAAACTTATTAGGCAATGAAAAGTTATGTGCCAGCAATGTGTGTGGAATGTGCTGCAGAGCACTTTCTGCTTATGAAGTCTAGATGTGTGCACACTATGTAAGAAAACAAATGTATGTACAATTTATAGTGCAGAATATTACTCAATAGCAATCTGAAATAAAAAAATCCCGCTTCAATCTGTTATATCTCTGGAAACACTTCATTTATGATAGTTATAAATGGCAAATACCTACCTAGCTAACAAATGTATAATCAACTTCTGATTGAATCACTTCTCATGTCAGTTTTTAATTTTCTCAATTTTTTTTTTTTAGGCCCTGCAAGTGTTACAATTCAACCAATTCCACTCAAGGGTATGCAAAAGACATTAAGAAAACATGAGATTCATCAGTTTTATGTTTTGACTGACTATCAAAATGGTGCATGCACAAGCTTGTCTAAAAACCTTTCAAGATTGCTATGAACATCTATGTGTAAGTCTTACATGCCACAAGAGCAATGAATGTTACAACTATATTTATAAGCAAAACCCAACATGCCTCTTGTACACGTGATATCAACAAAAGAAGCTCTCCGTGTACATTTTATATTAAACACTGAGAATTTGAAGAAAATCCCATAAATCAAAAATGGTCTCTACAACCTAAGCTGTATCAGGTGCCAAAATCATAAATTAAGATTAGTTCCAAAATCACGTTCATTATGATAGGGATATATTAAAGTGGCTCTCCCTCTTCATTCTACTGAAATTACACCACCTTGCTATGTGGACATTCTAGTTTTTAGGCTTCAAAGAAGCCTTTTCCATGGCCAATATTGTCTCAGTTCTCATTACACTACCAGCAAGATCCCAGGCTCACCACAACTGTATCACCTATGCTCCTTTTAAAATGCAACTAGGAGGATTCAATTTCTCTCATCTCAGTATTTTTTAACTAGTAATGCCTATTTCTTAAGAAATTATTTCTTCCTCTTTGGACTTCCCCAATGAAGACAGCTTCTGCAACATTGTCTGCTCCTTCCACAAGTGGTCCTGAAAGCTTTTGCAGGCAGCTCCCATTTCCTTCTTCAGAAGCCTCTGAAAAATGCTCCTCCAATGGGTCAAGAATAAATTCTGCAGCCTACTTCATATTACTGAACTGATCAGGTTGGAAGCTCCTTGCTTCAGACAGTTGTCCGATACCACTGAAACTACTTACTGGACTTCTTCCTCTGGCTCTCCCTAGATTGAGAAATTCACATGCTTGCTTTTGCACATATCAAACACACTAGAATGACATTCTGAAGGCTGGGCAGGCTGTCAAGGTTACAGTACAACTATATATAAATTGTTCTGTCTCTGAATATTAATAATTTACTAGAAGATACATTATAAACGACATGTACTTATAACAATATTTGCCAAAATTGATTTAGACATTTTTCACAAGAGAAGAAAGGAACATTTTTGCTAGAAATACATTTCACATTATATTGCTCTTAATAATATTAAAATTTATTTGAAGTAATTAACATAAAAACAAATTTACAGCAGAATTAAATTGAAAAAACAGAACAGGAACATTTACAACCAAGTAACAGACTAAAAACCAGAAAGATTAAGAAAAATAAAAAAAAAATTTTGTAAGTATTTTTCTGTCTCTTGGAACTACATATGTCATCAATAGATGCTAACAATCTAAGAACAATCTGGCATGCTAAAGCTAAGCATGAATGTGTTCTAATATTAGCATCTGCTTAACTTGCTTCAAAATGAAAAATAATGTTAACATAAGGAAGCTACTCCAATGAAAATAATTTAGGAGGTCAAAATAATTTTTCTAAGATTTCCATCACAAAACCCTCAAAACTATTTACAAGAAGAAAACGCAATTCACCCTATTCTCATTTGCTATCCATCCATCCTGCTTGAAATATGGATGAACTCAGAACTAAATCCTATTTTTTTTCTTGCAAACATGAAGTAAAAGATTTTTTGATGTCCTTGATTTAACATCCAGTGGCACGTTTCCTTGAGAAAGGCTTCTAACGAAGTTTCTTGACATATTCTGTTCTTGCTTCCTGCTCTTCATTTTAATTCCTAGTGAAGAAAGAAATGCTATTAGAAATAGAGAGACACTCATTCAAGAAACGTAAGTACAATTTAGCCTACATGGACCTCGTTTTCAGAATATATCTAAGAACTTTTACGCATTTCTTTCCTTTACTGAAAGCCTAATTTTAATATGCAAAAATGTAATCACTTTTAGCTCAGTAATCCAGTGTTTTAATTGTCTAGAAAGTCCCATGATTTGACCCTCAACTGATAAGAGATGCTATCAAAAAGGCACAGTGGTCTATACAAAGATGTAGAAATATGTAAAAATGTCATTAATCCTTCTTATTATAGAATAGCATTGAAAAATGAACACTATGTCATTAGAGAAAGTTTTGTCTTTTTAATCTGAAAACAACTTTTCCTCTTAGGTCTTTGGTTATGGTTTATTCTGCTCTTGTAAGGCACGCTCTTGAAAACAAAGTGATTTTCATATTCAGTTAAACATTGAACAATCAAAAATTTATTCCCATTTCAAAACAAGCTTCTGCATTACACAGTTTCTTAATTCCACAGTAGTGATTGAATAGTGGTAACTTCATAACCCGGTCTGTTGTAGTAGACGTTGATACTGATATAACCGTGTATGCAATTTGCCAAATAAGTAACTTAGACAAGAGTTTAGACTCAGATATTCAGTTTCCAGAAAGCTTCTTGTAATAAAACCTCAACATTTCTCATGAATGCAGAATAAGACGTTTTCATATGTACTTGCTCCCTCACAGCAATTTTTACTTAAAAACAGGTATGTGCTGTAAAATTGGTGTATTGCCCGTGCCACTGGAAAAATCTACACAATGGAAATGTTTTTTCACATTGCTTTTCTATTTAATAAGAAAAGCAGACTAAAATTTTAAAACTAATTTTGGATCTCCTCTAAATAGCCCAAGAATATCTTCAAAGATATACTTAATGATCAAGAGGAAAAGGAGGTAATTGGGTAGAGATGAAGGAAAATTGTATGGATTTAGCATATTAAAATCTGCTGCAGGTGCCAAGCAACTCAGTGCCATGCACTAGAAAAGGCAGAGATTTTTATAAAATTGTGAAGACATTTGTGAACATTGGCTGAAAAAATTATTTGTAACTGATTTTATTACAGAAAAGACTTATGCATCTCAGAGAAAAGCCATATAATTGAGGCAAACTTTCACAGAACAGAACTTGCTAATATTATCAGCAGCATGTTAGAAGCAAAATAATTTTTCCTCAGTTATTGTTTATGCCCAAAATAGCCTCAAATTTTAAGACCAATAAATCTCTGAAAAAACCTGTTATCTGTTAAAACAAATCAGTGCGGTGTTGTAAAATAAAGCAAACAATTAAAAACAGGCATGGAAATTATTAGAAAATTTTATTTCCTGATAAACCACACTTGGGCAAAGACAAAACCAGTAATTAAGTTCACCAAATTTCTCAACAAGTACATAAACTATTTTAGGTGGAAGACCTTGACTCTTGAAGAAAAGGTTTTCCCAAAAACCTTGTAATACTATTGAATTTTGATTAGATACTATCTATATAAACTGACATTCTGAATTTTTTTTTTTTAATACTAGTCAAACCAACGGCTTAGTATACTATCACAGCAATACATGCTAATAAATTGACAAAACAAATTGAGTAGAAATCTGTACAATCACTGTTACCAACACGGTGTCATCCATTCAAGCTCTGACACTTACCAGCCACTTGGGGTACTCGCAAGGCTGCGTGGCTTAACAAGACGTCCTGTCGAATGCGTTTTGCAGAAACTGGGTCCTCCTGGCTGCCCAACACAGTGTTTGATGTAGAACTGGAAAAGTTGCCAGAAAGGAGTTTGCTTTCAGTACAGTCTCTAAGCTGTAAGTACAGTAGTTTAGGCCTTGCAATGTAGAAATACTTTAAATATTATCTAGTGTTCATAGAATCATAACAGAATGCAAAGAATAAACTAATTTATTATGTATATCTATGGATACTATTCCCTGTTTTCCTTTTTAAAGCTTTACAAAAATGCTTCAACTGTGAAAATAAGAACTAATGTTCCCACTCGTATTAAAAGACCGGACAATACGTCACCTTTTTTTTTGAAGCTACAGAAGCCAGTTTGATGGTCATCACACACAAATTATACTAAGAAATAATCTTAAGGCATGTTACAAAAACCTTGAAATGACCAAGCTGGGTTTATTGAACAAATCACATTTTTTTATTGCTACAATAACTTTCCTACAGCCTCCAACACAGTTGGAGGGGGTGGCTTCATAGCAGAAAATACTTTTTAACTAGGCTGCAAGAAAACTGTTACAGCTTCAAATTCATTAAAACAAAACCTCTATATTTTATCCATAGCATTTTATGTGATGGACTTAAGGTCTACAGTGAAAATTATGAACCTATCTGATCTCACCCTTTTGCAATTGCCTCACAAACTTCCTCGGTTCCACTCTGCAAGACAGCCTCATAAACAAGCTAATCGTATTTATGTCCCAAGTTCCTATGCTTTTCCTATTCCTGCAACAAATATTGCATTATTTCCACTTTATAGTCCCCTAACTCACACTTTCTTAATAATAATTTTCTGCCTAAATTAAAATATATAGCAAGCAATATGGCAAGCAGCAAATACTAAGACCTTCCTTGTGCCAGTCCTAAAAATCTACTCATGCATGCTTCTTGGAAGAGAACTTATGCCAATAAGAATGTAATGTTATTTGGTAAAATAGTCTCTCTTATGACTGACTTGCCTCTTATCCCTTATCCTCAAAATACGACTGTTTCAAATTATACTTCTAATGTGGACAATATGACTGAAATTTATATTTTTATTCTAACATTAGTAGGAGATAAATGACTGGAGTGGACCACTTCAATCAGGGAAAGCATGGGAGAGAAAAGAGGGAAAAAGTAAGGAAGAGAACAGAATGAAGGCACTCTGAAAAGTAAGACCATATTACTTTCCTGCTTCACAAATGTATTTTCATTCCTTCTCTTCATCATCAACTGCTAGACAAAACCATAAAGAATTTCAGTCTACAGACAAGTTACTGAGGCAGAATGATCTCTATAAAAGGAATTGAAGTTGTGGGATTTTTCTGTAGTGTAATTCTAACTTCGAAATTGGGAAATAAGTTTGAGACACAAAAGAAACAAGGTGAGCAGAGCGAGCTAGTCTTTTGGGAAGAAATAAACATATATCTATATATATATATACACACACACATATTTTAAAATTATTACACAGTTATTAAAAAAAAAAGTACTTTAAAAGCCTGTCTGAGAACTTTTATCTTAAGACTAGATAAATCAGGCTCCAAAAGTTCCCATATCTCTCCCTAGAGAGAATGTAGAAAAAACTAGCTTGGTTCCAGAGAACAGGTGATTTATTTTGCTAAATTCACAATCAGCTATTTGAAAATGTGAGCAGCGCCTCTTTTCTCATCCTAGAGCAAAAGAGTTTATTCCTCATCCTAGCAAGACAGTTTAGAACAGTAACTGATAACAATTAGAACAGTAACATGAAACTAGACCAGATGAATCTGATCTCCTAGGATAATTCTCTATATTTTAAAGGTGCTAATAAACAAAAAGGTGCTTAAGTTCCTTCTCTGTCCTGTGATCTATCTATAGACTTGTTCCAACAGTCTTGAGATATTTGCCAGAAGACCTGTGTGGTGGTAGCTCCACTCACTGTCTAGCAACAGGTGACTCGTAACATGATTTTAAAAAAAGATTGTATCAATTTTTACTTTTGGAAATAGGAAAAAAAAGACCAGCTGTTTCATCAGCTGTTCCATAGCTAATCAGGTTTTAAATACATTAAATAAACCCAAAGCCAACCAACCAAAGAAATACATACATAAAAAAATTATAATTCAACTTATTGTCTATTCAGTTGCAGCTTTTCTGGTGCTCCTACTAATAAGCCCCTTTTAGGGTCATAAACCAGAAGTGACGATATGAAAGTTCTTCCTAGAGCAGATCGCAAAAATTCAGTCACAATATATGAGACTGAAAATGAATTATCAGAAAAACAAAGTTGATCACGTAAGGTATTGTCATGTATATTTTTTCCCCCTGCTTTCTATTTTGGTAATTTCTAATGTGTTCCAGCAAAGGCAGAACATTTTCAAAAAACTTAGATTTTTAATTGATGACGAAATTTCTCTTTTCAGAATTATGAAAATCTTTCTATTTTGAGTAGACAGCAGCTACACAAGACATGATATTAGTTTGTAATTATTAAAACAAAAGTTCTTAAACCAAGATTGAAAAAAAAAACCACTACTGAAGTTACCCAGAAAAACAAACAAAAAATTCAATTGAATTCAAACATATTTGAATCAGAACATGTCATATGGAGGTCCAAATGACTTGTGTGTTTTCCGATTTGAAATAGAATATCGAAACTGAGGTAAGAACATAAGAAATGAAAACTCATTTTGTATAGAAGCATTCGTTTAATCTTACCTTAATACCTTTCTTTTTCTCTGAGCAGCCGAAGTCATTGCCATATACGAGGGCTTCTCAAATACCGGAGCAGAATTTTTGTTTCTTAAGGAAGAAAGATCAAGTCTGAAATAAAGGAATTACATTTTTGTAAAACATATTCTTGGTAAAAGTCAAGTAAATTTGTTCTTAACTGTAAACAAATATATGGTAAGTTGAAAACCAAAACAGGAAATTCATTTCATTAATGTTACTTGAGGTAGCTTTGCAGAATTCAGACATACACAGCAGCTTTAAGCATGGCATTTCACAATGTGGTTAAGTATCCATTTTACAGACAGGAAACATAAGGCCTAGAGAAAGTAACTTGCCTGAGGGATCAAAATCAATTTAAAAAATGCTGTATTTTCTTTTTGGTACATATCTTATAAAACAAGATAAGCTTTTGACTTCATTTGTTGTCACTAACATACTACTGTTTTCAAATAATGGCAGAATTGAATCTGATGTTGATCAAAATTGAGGGTTTGATTTTCAAAATGTTGGGTTTATTTATAAAATAGACATAAATGGAAAAACCCATCTGTACAGATAGACAGGATTCAATTATTTGGTAATATTTCTTGCCCATATCAAAGGAAAATACCTTTGCACAATGCTGTTGCTGCATGGCAGTGACTCCTTCACAGATGAATAAGTAGACATTTCACTTGTTTCATCTGTACCTTCATAGAGAATTACAGTTGAGTTCATGACATCTTCATCGCACTCTGGGATTACATCACATGTAGTGTCCATAATACTGGCCTTTTTGACTGGCATATCTGTACTACATGCACTGACTTCCTCTAGGCCTGCAAGGTGTAAAGCCTTCTTTATCACAGTCTGAGTACAGAAGCTTTGTACCGGCTTTCTGCAAGAGTCTGGTGTATAGACTATAGGGTAGACTTCCTTGGCAAGAGAATCCTCCAGGTGCTGGAGGTTGCATGGGTTGGAGGCAGGTGGACTTGGAGCTATGACTGGAGAGTCCATTAGCTTCCTCCTAGCTCTTTTCTGTGGTGGTTCTGTATATTCTAATATTTGTTGTGTATTTTTATTCATTTCTTGTGATGGCGTACCAAAAGAGGTGCCTGTGAAACATAAGTAACAATGGTTAGCGCATCTAACTGTACCTACTACTTAAATCTTGCGTTTTCCCTCCTCTTCCCTACTAAGATACTAGCAGAAATTGTTACAAATACTGTTTATTTCATATTCATATCAACTTGATCATGTAAGTCAAATTATTTCTATTGCAGCATTGTCTAAGATGGTATTTGCTCTGTGACACTCAAAAGTATTATAAACACGCATAGTTAATCCCAGAGGTTATACAAATAATCACAAGAAAGACATGGCATATGACAAGAGGGAACGGAAGAGTAAGAATATTGAAAATTATTGCACTACCATGACAAAACTCATATTATAAGGTGGTACAATCAAAGTAATCTATAGCTGACTCCTGATCATAGCCATTTTTTCCCCAGCAAGTACCATGCAGAATAATGAGAGACTGTCAAAAAAAGGAATGACACAGGACCATTTTGAGGGACAAAATTATCTGACACTGCAAATGAGAAAGTAGGGTTTTAGAAAGGGGGAAACAAAGAAGTTACTAGGATTCTCTCACTCTACTATATCAACAGGGGAGCAAAGCTCTTGAATAACAACTTCTCCCGTCCTCAAAAATAAAGTGAGCAATACCGTGTAATTGGCCATTCTCATTCATCCTGAGTTAAACTATTTTTCTTGAAGTGTCATAATGTTTTTATTTTCAAGCAGGTGGTAATAAAGGCAATCTCCAAAGGAAGACAGAAAAGGCCTTTCTTTTATTCAAGCTTTCAGTGAAGGAGGATCATTTTAAGACACAGTTCACTGTTCAAATGGGTAGGCACCTGGTGACTTACACAGTTAATAACAAAAAAACCTACAGAATTTCTTTTTTAAACAAATCAAGAGCAGGAGAGGGCTGTCAAAACCCCAAGTGCTTCTATATTTAACATCCAGTGCAAATTTAAGAAATGAAGCCTAGTATCCTTAAAATGCCTATGGATTGGCTCCCCTTCAGCTGGCAGCCACAGATTCATACTTCTCCTTTCTGCATTGCCTACTCCATGCCTATGAGCAACTCAACTGCAAAAAGAAATTCTGCTTTTTAAATTCATGCAAGTTACTCAGGAATTAGCTATGGTATTCCTAGAACAGTGTTGATAAACATTTATTTCTTCTAAATTTCATTCTATTTTTGCCTCAGACTAAGAAAGCTAGTTTGAACTCTTCAGTCTGAATGCTTCTATAGTTCTCTCTCATGTGCTAACACTTCGGGCATTTTAACTGTTCCGAAAACATTCTTTGAACAGGACTAAGACTGATTAAAAACATGTATGCATTGTATTATTTCACCTCCACAAGCTTGATTTGTTACAGAAAGCAAGGCTTAAATAGTTGCAGTTTTTTCTCTGCTTACCATTTCTCAGGCCTCATTTAATTTTGACCTCATTGACCAGTTGCAACCCAATTTGCCAAGATGCTTTAAAAAAGCCAATTCCCCAAGTACCCTCAGAAATCAGATGTCTTGGGGAAAAGGCCCAAGTAAGATTTTCATTGAAGAAAAGCCAATGAGGGATGATCTCGGCACTGTTTTTGCCTACACACTTTGGTACTAGACGTGCCACGTGATTGGATACCCAGCTACATGAGATGATGCCCAATTAGAAGATACAAAATAGAACTATAAGAGATAGCAAAGGATTTAAAGACTGCAATGAGACCTAGACCTGTTCCAGGAGGAGAGAACAGGTAGTATCAAAGTGTGTACAAGGAACAAGTAAATTAGATGGTTAGATATAGGCTACAAGTCTATTCTATGTTGCCACAACTTAATTCAATAATGAAACCACTGAAAAAACAAAGCAAACATTTACTCCTCACTTACGGGCTTAGTGTCAGAATGAACAATGTTTAAATTGCTTATGGGAAAAGAAGTGTGGAAAATTACGTGAAGGATTACAATATTATTACATGAACGATTACAATTCTATTATGTTGCTTCCAGCTTTGAAGAAACACATACATGGAAAACTTGGGCCTGAGAGGACTACCTGACATGAAATAACTGAACTGTGAATTTGTCTATGTGTGCATTTGTGTATAGTGCGCTTCACGTACGTAAAGGACTTTTTCTTTGTTAAAATGCAAAATATATTATTTTCTTATCCATGGCCAGCTTTCACCAGGTGAAATGCAGCAGGTTGCTGAGATGCAGTGCCTTGATTGTAATCTAAACACTAAGTTAATTCAGGATATTCTCCACGAGTAGAGGAATGGAAACAGCAGTAAAACAGGGCCTGAGTGTTCCCTAAATAATCGTTACCTCCATCCAAAATAAAATAGGCCCACTGTGATAAAGACATATTTCTCCAAGACTTGATAGGATTTAGTAACAAACAAGAAACTTATTTATGAACAATTTAAAACACCTACTCTCTGACACTATCAACAATGCTATGCTTCATTAATGTGCTTGCTTTTTAATTTTGTTTTAACGAGTACAATACATACTTCAGTATAGACTGAAGACTATATAAGAGACTAACAAAACTTTAAAAAAAAATTCTAGTCATCACAACCAAAAATTGAATCCAAACCTTTTTTAAAAAGACTTTTGACATCTTATATTCTTAAATACAGGAATAAGGTTTATATAATCTAGCGTTTGAAATAGCTATCCATTAAATGCCTCAGGACACATTTAAAATATTCATTTATTAGTTTTTACTCCTACTTATACACATCTGAATGTCTGTTTCAGGAAAAATAATGGTTAGAATTCTATTAGTCCATTGTTACATTAGGATGGGGAGGTTTCAGTTTCAGAAAGTTTGCTTACGGTAAGACACTGAGGTTTTGCTAATGTCCTAAAGTTACTAGAAGGAAGTCTGACGGAGAAACATTTTGGTGGGAGTGCCAAGGTTTAGAAGCTTCTACAGGCCTAAATATTGGAAGCATTTAAAAATTAACTGTAAATGCTAGCATTTAAATCATTAACTAAATACGCAAAGAACACAGAGGTACTGCCAACATAAATAATTTGATGAATTCCATCATAATGGACAGCATTTTGTACTGTAATACAAGTAAATTAATAACGATAGTTGCAGGAATTCTATATAAAGCAAATATAAGCTGTTAGCAAAAACAAAGACCTATTTTTAAAATCTATTTATTTCTAGAATAAAACTCATTGTAAAACTAAGTGAAAACACAACAAGCTTTTCCTGTCATTAAAGTGTTGGAAATCATATAAAATACTTAAGAAGTGTTCCTCCCCATAGCTTTTTGTGAAAATATTATGTTGCTTCTAACATAGTAAACAGGTAAACAAACATCACCAGCAATATTGTATTTAACTTGGCTTCACTAAATAATATGATGATAATAAATATGATGCGACAAAAACAACTCCAAAATCCTAATTCCACTTTAGCTTGTTCCTCTACTGTATATAGCTCCAAACAGTTATGATCTCAGGTAAATAAAAGCACAGCAAGAAAAACATTTGGACCCACAAAATAAAGAATTGCCAGTGTTTCTATTTCCATCTTATTAAGGAAGCAAGATACTGAAGCTAGTTGCTAACTTTTTTGCAAGTGCTTTTAATAGCTACTATTGAGAAGTTTATGTAAAAGGGACTCAGACAACAGAAGTTGCTACAGAAATTCTACTTTAATACTTCCATAAATTTCTAAATACACAGTACTGAAGATGATACAGTAGAGAACCAAGTAGGGCTATTTATATTTCCTTAAAGAACAAATCTAAATAGTTCCTGAATGGATGTCTAATGGTAATCATTAAGTATTGTCATTATTTTCTTACTGAAAGATAAACAACATGCTTAAACTATAAAAAAACCCCAATTTTCAAACCTGTTCCATAATAAGGCAGAGAAATTATGTTTATAGTCTATATTTGCTTCATGTTTTATAGCTACTTCAATCTTTTGCATCAATACCATCATCATAATTCAGTAATATTTTTTATTTCATATACAAAAATGAATCACTTATGTACTTTACAGAACAGCCACAGTTAACCTGTGTAGCTTAACCTGAAGTAGCTTAAAAGAAAAATTTGGAAGTTTTATTTCCTTAACTAGTACTTTCAGCTACAATGCTTTTCTTTAAAAATGAACATTATTCCAAATATATTTTAGAGAAGAGATCACATATTTGCTGATTCTTAATTTCAGGCTGATGTTTATAAAAGACAATTGTCAAAATTCTTTAAGACACTATTTAAGAGATTCACTCAGAAATTAGACATAAAACCCATCATCAACTGATCAACCACCCCCATCCAGTGATATGAGGTGGTTTTGTTCCTTAGTTTGTTGTATCATTTGTCCCAAAAGACTACTCAGAAGTAATGATTTATCCGACAAGAAACACAGCAATATCAGATATTTTCAGCCCTGTGCATTAATACGAGAAGCAGAATGCACTAGGTGTGAAACATGAGTCATAGCAAAAGTGAGCAGAACTCATGGCAAAACAACTTGATGAACTGAGTTAGTTCTAATTGACATTAGGGACAAAATAAAGGCCAAGACTTCTCTTCTTCTGGAACTCATGCTAATACATGTATAAGGGGATTATTTCTGGAAACTGTGCTAAATTAAGTTTACCAGGTTGTTCTGCTAAAGTGAAATTAAATATTTATGTATTCATTTCAATAAACATTTTTGGGCTACCACTGATTGATCAAATTACAATTCTAATCATATGTTTCCATTCTTTTAACAACTGACTCATGGAATTCCAAATTGCAAATGAGGTCGAGTCAATGCATTTCAATTATTTAATATTCCTGTGACCCAAAGGCATCATCACTGTGATGGCAAGTTTCACAACAGTTCCACAAACAACAGCTGTGAAATGAAAAAGGCTCAAATCCAGGCTGCATTCTTGCAAGTCCCAGTGATCAGGTGTACTGTTTTACACAGCGTGAGAAAAAATACTTAGAAGTCACATAAGACAGTATGAAAGAGCTGCTTAATAAGACAAATCTTTCCTATTGCAGACACATGCTTTTCCTGCTTTTAATCAAATCTTATACTATGTACAACTGTACCGCAATTTTTTCTGCCATACAAAATAAAAAAAAGACTTTTCAGATCAGAATGTTTGTGACAAGGGGAGGCAATGGAGGCCTTTTTTTTCCCCCTATAAATCAATTTCATTCTCTCAGTGGTAATGTCCAGTAAGGCTTCTGGAAATGGGATGCTTAAAACAGTGCCAAGAACTTCCCCATTCACAGAAATACTTGCAAGTACCAGTCAGAGCTCTCCACCCATCAGTCCGAATTCTGAATACTGTATGGCTCCCCATTAATGGACACTTAAGAATGGATGCCCAAATACATTCCTAAATGAACTTGTTTCCATAGCTTGTGCTTTCTATGATACAAACAGTTAAACTGTTCATGACATTGCACGTTTATGGTTACGTGAAGCATACATAAGCTTAATCTAAATTTTTTATGTATGTGTCAAAAGAAGAGAGAAGATATTGGAAAGCCAGCATTTTCTGTAAAAAGCAACAATTTTAACTTATAATTAAGGTCAGAATTTTACAGAAGGTGTTTAAAAGTTTCAAAGGTTAAAGGAAAAACAAGATAGAAGGAAGCCAAGTCCTGTAGTGAAGCGCTACATGTGCTTTGGCAAACCATATGAACTTCAATTAGCTTTCACTAGAAAATCAAGAGTTGATTCACAAAAATTGACTGTCTTGATAATTTGACCATAGAAACAGATATTGAATGAATGGCCAGAAAACATCTTTATCTTTTCCTCCCACACTATGACTTTACATTATTTAATATATAAGAGACTCTTTCCATGGAAGAAATCTTCATTAGAAACAAAGATTTAGGCATTACTGCAAATCAGCTGAAATTCTTTGCTAGTTTGAAACTCCTGATAGGAAGAAGGATCTTATAACAAGATAATATCAAAATCAATTAATACAATAAAGTAAGAACATTTAGAATTATATTCCAAGAACTTATTTCCGTAGAAGACTTTTAACAAAACCTAGAACGAATCCCCCTACCCTTTCACCTTTGCTATCTTCTCTTTACAATCTTTAGATTATTTTTCCACGTCAATTACTAGTTTGACTTCTTTCTTCAGGAAGAGCTAGCAAATGTGGTTAATTCCAAATAAACACACAAGAAGTTAAGGTCCTGCTTTCATAGTTTTACCTGTTCTGCAGGAATTATATAGCTGCTTTGACCTTTCAGAGACAGTGCTTGTAATCAGAAAAGTTATTTATGTGACTTAAAATACTTTCATTTTTATGTGAAAAACAGCCAGTAATAATTAATTTGCATTTGAACATTGTCATGATTCTCTCAAAGAACTGCAGGCAAAAGTTTAGCATCATTAAAAAAGTTTCTGCAATGATTACTGCCTCATGTTCTGCAACACACAGAATTCAGCACTGTCTTTAAATACAAATGGCTTCCTGCATCACTACCAATTTAAGCACATAGTAACTAAACAGGGACCTGTAGTTTGTTAACTACTGAAACTTCCAAATATGGATAAGACACTGATACTTACGGCATGGGGTGTTTGGCCTGCTCACAAGCTGTGGGAATAAAAAGATAGCTGACATTTCTACTTCATGGTTTTGATTTTGATTCTTTTCTTCAGTCTGGTCAGCCCAAGCTACTGATTTTTGTCTTTGAATCAGCTGCTCAACCTCTGCATATTCAGTCTCACTTAAGTCATTTGTCAACCCAGCTGCCTTCAAAATCAGGTATTGCTTGCGAAGAACTGGAAGTGCAGTATTTAGTACTCTGTAACACAGCAAGAGGCAAGACAAGTTTACTTAAGAAAACATCATTGTAACCCAGAAAACAACAAGTTTGAGAAAAATCTTGCTTCTGTTTCAATTAAAACTAAATTCTCTAAATAGGTCTTCTCAAGTTACAAGTGTCAGAACGTAAGTCTTATCACACCTGCCATGAAACCATACTTACCTTTCTGTTTGCCTGTAATACTGATCTTGAAGGGACACCAGAGACAACATGTGTTCAATCTGGGCTTTCAGGTCCTGAACTTCTAGGTTTAAATGGCAGTACTGCAGATATTGACAAAGCTCCTTTGGGAAATTAGGAAAAAAAATGAAAATCAAACAGCTGTACATCGAACTGGTAGGAAGAAACTAAAATTTAAACTAAAAATAATATTAGATCACCCTATATTGAAAAGTAAAGATCGAGTGGAGCTATACTACTATAATAAAGTTTTATGGTAGAAAAGTATGATTTATTTGATTTTTATTTACATGCATAAATATAACTTTGTAGATGCCTTCAACCAATAGTGTGTGTGGTGCAATTAGCATTAAGAATCCAACAGGCACACGTGGATGCTTATCTATGCATGCCCAAAGATGTTTGCCTCTTTCTGCTTACTCTCCCCATATATTTTACTTCATTTCAATTACTAAGCTGTTCTTAAAGGTTTTACCCTTTTTCCAATTCCCCTCCCCATCCCCAACCATGACAAAGTGAAAGGCACTTTACTTTTGGAATACACCCCTCTTGACCCAGAAGGCGCATTTCATTTTCAACACGGTGCAGCCATTTGGTATTTTCCTCAAAAAGATTGGTCTCCTCTTCTTTTTTCTTCTGCATGCGTACATAGTGGCTATTAAGTGCTGCAAGCCTTTGATCCCGCTTGCAAGTGGCCTTAAAAAAAAATCCCCCCCCCAAATAATCAGCATTTAAGGTGGAAACTTTCAAACTATGTTCACCAAATTCTCTTTATATATAAACATTTTTTTCTTTACTTTTATATAACATAACCAAATAATTCCTAGTAACTCAAGGATGAATATGAAGAAGCAATTTTTCTGTTCTCCTTATGCAGTATGTCCTACAAAAAGCCTGCTAAAGGATAAAGCATTGGGTAAAAGGAAAATCCTCTGTCTTCAAACATCAAATTCTTCTGATGTTTGTACTGTTTCTGAAATATGACAACTAAAAGGCACAAAACCAGCAACGGGAAGTTGGATATGAGCAAGATAGTGTCCTAACAAGGCAAAGGGGTACTCTTTTCTATTCAGTAGACAACTATACTCTGCTGTTTACCTCAAAAATTAGGTCACTACATCAAGTCATAGAGGACTATGCGTCCCCTTTTAATTAAATATTTATGCATTAACTCATTACATAATTACTTAAGCAAAATTTACACAAATATACCAAAATAAAGAGATGATACCCTGCACTACATCACAGAAAACTCACCTTTTCTACTCTTTCTTCAGAGCACATCAGTTGAATTTGTTCATGACATTGATTCTGGTAATATTTCTTTAGTGTATTTTCTTTCAGTTTCTTTTCCACCTTGAGGTATTCTTTTCTGATTTCCTCACGGTTTGCAAACATATTTTTAAGGATTTCTTTGTATCTAAAACCAAAGGATAATAATTAATTATTTATTGAAGGCTTTTTATGCCCATCTCCTTCAGTAGGTGAATTTTCAATTCTAAGTTAATAAAATAAATATAAAGAAATTAAAAGGAAATTAGTAAAGCCTATTATAGATGAGCATTAAATAAAATGTCAGTACATCTGTAAGGATTTTAAGTATTTGAACTGAAAATGGGATGTGAAATTTTGAAGGAGTCACTAACAATAAACATTGTCATACTTATGAAGACAACACTGGGATTTAAAAGAAAAGACTTATGTGAAGAAGCTTTAGACGCCTTTCTCTAACTCCAAAAGATACTAAATACCTATGTTCTCTACTTCTTACATCAATTTATTAAACAGATCAGACTACTGTTGCCACAGACACACAAGGTGTTCAAAAAACCTGCTAGCTATCCTCAAAAAAAGGAAAACCATGAAGTTCTTCAGTTGCTCACTTTCCCTGAAGTAGTTGTACAATTTTCATCCCTAATGGATGACAAAAATCAGAACATTCATCATGTTTTAACACATACTAGGCTAATAGGGGAGAAAACCAAACTAGTGGTAAATGGTACTCAAGGAGTTATTGAGTTACCAGTTATCTAGTTACCCCAAGTCTGCAACACAAGTCAGAATAACAAGAATAAGACCTGGAAGCATTGCCATACTGCAATATAACTTTCACTGGTGGTACTTTTTCACTTCATTCCTGAATACTGAAAATGTTTCAGTACAGAATGGCCCAAAAGATACTGTATATCTCAACAATGACCAACCTCATATACAAAGTATTTCATTACATCCTATGTTGTTAGAACTTTACATAAAAACAAAAGCACAGTTTAACATGCAAGTGTTCTAAAGACATGCAACATTTGAGGTTATACAGTTTTCAGTATTAAAAAAACCCCATAAAATTAAAAACTCCAAAAATGCTAAAAAACCCCAGGTTCAACTCCAGAACAAATTGAAGAGATATTCTTGTAATGTAATTGACTTCTTGCCAGTGTTTCAGAAGTAGCAACTCTATTTCACAGTCTAAAAGTTTGAATAACTGAGTCCTTTATTCTAGTGTTTTATTACTCTCCTCTTAAAAAGAAACAAAATTAAGAAAATAATTCTTCTCCACAGATTTTCAAATACAAGAGCTTTCCCTAAGTGTCTAGAGGATGCTGCCATATCTAGGTAAAAATGTGTACTAAAACACTCACAGAATTTAGAAGTATTATTTCTTTAAGGAACAATAATATTAATGGTTGGACTCTATGATCTTTGAGGTATTTTCTAACCTAAAAGATTCTATGACAATGAAAGAGTCAGCTGCAGAGTGTCAGAGATCTTACCCTACGCTGTTCTTATCTATACTACTATACTATCAACTGCACACTGCTTGGAGAATTTTTGTCCTCCATAGTATCCATAGAAACACGGATCCTCCCAGCTGCTTGGGAAACACAGCAATAAGGAATCAAAGTAAATCCTCTCAGTTTCCATCACAGTAGAAAGCTGGGTATAATTCAGACAAGGGTGCAGATTCTGATTCTATGTACACTCCTTAAGAGGAGCCATTAATGGTAAACCAACCTGAAGTTCCTGCCTTGAGCTGGATTCAGTCTTTCAATAAGCACACTTCTGTTCTTATGGAGTTAACTTTACCTTCTGGTCTTCACTTGAAAAATTACAAAGTTATCCTGTAAGCATATCCAGGGTATGAACCCCCTATAGCACCTAGTGTCAAAGAGCTCAAGGACCTGTTGGTTGTAGTTCTTGAGCCAATGTCCACTGTCTACCTCAACAGGCTCAAGACTTGAAGGGTTGGCAGACAACACATCTCCAAGCTTTAGGCAGAAGGAGGAATGACTTTAGGTTTGAGGAAGCAAGTGGTGTACTTAGTGAGTCTCTTTCAGACAACAGTGACGCAAAAATCACGGGTAGTGGGACTGAAATACAAGATCGTGGATAAGGCTCTCTTCTCTGCCCCAACTGAAAGGGAGAAGGCAGCACAATACCTTTAAAACCTGTAAATGAACGTGGGAGAAATCAACTCATTTACCCACACCATCAGTATGATGAACCTGGCAGGATATTCATGAGAAAAAAGAGAATGAGACCTCCACATCACTTCTGATATCTGGAGGGAATGGCATAGGCTTACATGTGGCCCCTTTGGATATTCCATAACAATAGAAAGCAAACAAACATTCTCTGACCAGCAAATCTTGGCATAGAATATGTCCAGCCTTTTGAAAAGATATTTTAGAGACCTTGCCCTTGACTGACTCTTCCCACACACAAAGAATGAAATAAAGGGCAAATCACAGGAAATTAAATCAATCTTAAAGACATACAGTGCAAAAATATGCAGGAAAACTGTCAGAACTATCAACATGACTTAGAAGCCCACACTTCTTTTGAAAATTAAATTTAAATAACCTGAATGAAAGGGTTTATTGAAATGTCTGGAATGCCACTAAAATAAAGCACAGTTAGAGAACATCTTGCTTTGAATGGTTTTTTACTTCACCTCAGAAAGTTTTCCAGGTTAAAAAATAGCACATTCAAAGGGCCAAATAAAAAAACCAAAAGAGTTAGCTGAATCAACTTAGGTAATTGTCAGAAATATGAGATGAGATATGCAGAGACACATCCCGAAAGTTTTTTGCTCCAAAACCTACCCTCTTCATGGAATACAGTGGCCTCTGCAACAAATTTATACTTCACATTTTAGTTTGTAACTTTTTATGTCCTCTCACCAGACTGTCACATGAGAAAAGGTAGACAGGAACATTACCAAGAAGAAAAAGAGGCCAGGAAATATTCAAGCAATAGAAAATAAGGAATCTACAAACATAAATTGAACTCTTTGTAGAAAAACTTCCAGGTTTCCTCACTCTCAAACCTTTCAGGAAAGATACCACTTGAATTAGTGTCTGCCAACAGTCGCAAGAGCTGCTGTCATTTATGCAAACTACATTCTGCCTACCCACAACACAACCTGTTAAGAAGCTTTGCTGGAAGCCTGCATTCATATGCTCCTTCCTGTCACATGTCATTTCCTGCGTCCCCCCCTTTCATTTTAAATCCACCACCAAACTGTTCTAAAAAGAAGCAACATGTTAGGCAAAGCCATACCTAGATCTAAGTAAAGCAATGTTAAAATGAGGAAACCAATATTGAAGAGAGTAGGTTTGTTTCACAAATGCTTTTACAAGTTAGACAAACTCCAGCTTGGAAGCAAGCTCATGATGTGATTCATTTACCTTTCTATTTCCACTTGCTGGTTGCTTGAAAGTTCTGCAGTATTAGGATTTTCGGGAATGCTTGCTTGCTTTTCTTCGTATTTTCTCAGTTTCTCCTTCAACATTAGGATCTAAAAGGAAACAAGCACCTTTTAGTTGAAAGATGTTTTTTGGTTTTTTTTCAAAACTATCATTCTGTGCTGATGTTGAACAGCTTTACAAATTGGCAGCATGTGATATTCCTCTCAGAAGACAAAATTTTCTTACTTCAAAATACATTACAACCATATTACCTTATAGATTCAATCCCATAAACTATTTTTTATCTTCAAAGCTAACAGTTAACCTTTCAACCTCTTAACAACAAGTTTTTTTACATACCTCTTGCTTTTGTTCATTGCAAATTTTAGCATACTGGCTTATGTAACTGTCCAAACTAACAACATTGCTCTTCAACTGTAAAGAAACAAGTTAGAATTTAAAGGCGGCTCCTTCATGTTTTCATGCATAATAAACACACTGTGTATAAGTGCTACATAGTTACACATAATCTCTTTCTTCATAATATAGTGTAATAAAATCCTGACTTGCACAACAAGAATGTGACTGTCAGCTTTTGCGGTTATCTGTTGCACACCCATGGCCAGGACATTTCCCTCAACAAACCAAAAATAAGTACATTTACATGTGCAAGCATGTTTTGCATTTATTCAGATTAGTTTTACTATTTAATGTCTATCTTGTGCATTTTATTATAAAAGCTACCTTTAAGTATGCAACAAATGGAAGCTACAGTGAACCCTGCATTACATAAAAAGAATTAGGAGCTGCAATAAAAAGGATGATGAAAAATAAAATTAAAGCAATAGAGAGCAGAAACAGGACATTCCAGCTTTTCATTCATCAATACAATCTCACTGAGCTTCTTGACTCCAGCTGAATTCTACCTGTACAAATGTGGATCGGCTCTTGTACAACCGGCCAGAAATTTCTTTAGTATACTTCACAGTTCTCTGAGAAAGTAATAGCAAGATACTAAAAAAGGATGTGAATTCTACCAGCCGAGGATTATTTCTAAATTTCATGCTTGCAAAACAAACTATTTCAAACTGGCATCATCATCTCATTAATGAAGTTATGTTGCTTTTAGGCCAGATCTAGGATCTACTATTTATCTACTACACCTATGGCTCAGATGAGTTGCCCATAAAGAAAGAAGATGTAATGGAACAAAATTTTGACACAAAAGTGAAGGAAAATATAATATTCCAAAAGAAATAATTCTTCTTTTAATACTACATTATTGTATTTTGAAAAGAGATCAATAAATACCAATATACTCACAGAAGACTTGATATCCTTTGCTCGGTTTGCATACTTAAGAGTATTATAGGTATCATCATAAAACAAAGAAGATGGGCTAATAGCAGCTATCATTATTGTTCGGCAATTTCCTCCAAGAGAATCTTTCAGTAAACGAGTAAGCTTGCTGTTTCGATAAGGAATGTGTTTCTTGCTCTAAAAAGAGTGATACGTATTTTTATGGTTTAGTCAACTGTACTTTAAATAAAAGTCTGCTTAGAATTTCAACAGTGACACAAAACATGACAAACAGCCATGAAACTTTTCTTTGACATAAGTAATTTTTCTTAAAATTATCTATACATCTTAAACAGTTTAAGTCTCTTGGAACTGTTCAACACCTTTACAACACAAGTATTAACTAGGTTGCTTTCTGATGTCTGGATATGTAACTCCTATTTTTGTGATGGGGCAACTAACAGAAAAAGTAAACTATATTAAACTACTTTCAGTTTACAAAATCATCCAGATTGGGAAGGACCTCTGAAATCCCCCTAGTTCAATCCCTCTGCTCAAAGCAGGGTCAGCTAGAGTAAGATGGCAAGGACTATGCCCAGTAGGGTTTTGATTATCTCCAAAGATGGAGATTCCACAAACTTTCCAGGCAACACAAATTCTGCTTTATGAAGCTACAGAATTTTCATTTCATGATACTAAGTTTGGTCACGAGGAATCCAATCCCACATCAAATAAATCAAGGTGAAGATTCTTTCTTACGTCCATGGTACAGATTTTAAACTCCACCTCCCACTCCAACAAGATGGTGATGAGGACATGCAGCATCAGGAAGGGAAATAAAATCTGTTTTTCTCTTGCCATATTTGATGGAGGAATTTGCTAGTTGAGCAGGATGAAAAGAGTGTCATGGTAGACAATGGATTTGACTCTGTTTATGCAAAAGTTCAGGAGGTTTTGTCATTGTCCTACACAATTGTACCTTTTCCTTGCCTTGAGCTGGTGAGCCAGATCAGGAGACTGACTCACTGCTTTGAGCAGAGGGGTGTGTGTGTACGGATGTATGTGAGATCCCAAAAGAACAACTTGGAAGAGGTGCTGTTTTACCCTATAAAAGCTGCTTCCCCCTAAGATTAAAGGCTAATTGTAAGGTTATTCATTTACTCATGCAAGCTTCTCTATGTATGCTTGATTTTGAAGAAGGTAGGTAAGAAAAGCAGGTACCATTCAGCTTTGACACTATCCTTAGGTAGCTGCACATCATTTTTAAGAATTCTCTCTCACTGAGACTGTCTTTCAGCTATCAGACATGATGGTGAAAACTCTTAAGACAATCTTATATGAGAATGATGATGTGAGTAGCATCAACAATGTAAACCATATTATTCAATCAGCTTAGCACTTTTTAAAATGCTTTCAGAACACTAAAAGGTAAAGACAGCATGGGAAAGCAGCACATACCTTTGGATCTGCCAATGCATTAATGACGTTTCCAAGAGCAAGCAGGGACCGGTTAATATTTGTTCCTTCTACAAAACGAGCCCCCTTGGCATTTGTTGCATTGGCACGTTCAGATCCTGCCAGGTCAATGAGAGACATTTTGGCAATACGAATATTTTGATTAATACTAGCTGTTTTATCTTGCTGCCGTAGGTAAATCTACAATTTAAAAAAAGAGAAAATAATTAAAAAGTAACCACTAACCAATCTAAGCAATAAGTTAAATTCATAGTGTAACAACTGTTTTCGGGCATTTATATTGGAATCCTTCTTGTAATCCAAGTTCAACCTTTTAGTACATATCTAATGTCAACAGTCAGTTTGACCTAATGGAAAACAGTGAATCCATTTCTGACACCTTTTAAAGTTCCTTGTTTCATGTATTAGTAAGGAAAGAAGCAGAGTACAGGTGCACTGAGTTTGACCGAGGTGGAGTTAATTTTCTGTGCAGCAGCCCACGTGTTGCTTCCAGACTTGTGACCCAGACAGTGCTGATAACACACACTGATGATTAGCTTTTGCTGAACAGCAGTTGGATGGGGTCAAGGCAGTGGGCAAGAGGTTGCAAGCAGACAGCTGACCCCAGCTGACAGAAAGTTGCTCTGAGTAGCCATTGCTTGAGGAATGGTTGGGCATTGGTCTGGTGGTGGCAAGCAAGTAAGTGCCCCCCCCGCCACTTTCCCCTCAAGTAAGTGAGCCACAAGGTACCTCCTTCTCTTGCTTCTGATTCTCTCCCCTGTCCTGATGCAGAGGATTAAGCGACCAACTGGCCCAGGCTCACAAAGCAGCAAAGATAAGTGAGTTTTTTACAGGGAAAATGAATTTCACAGCTCTTGATTCTTCTGCACTAAAAATGCTTATCACACTTCTGAACTTTAAATTGAAAGAGGTGTTCCTTTTTCAAATGGACATTTAGGAGTATGCCATAAAGATATGTACAGGGTTAAACCAGGAAAAGGCTGGCCTTTCAGTGATTTAGACTTAATTGCATCTTCCATTAATAGGAAAAAATACTCATTTACTGCTGTGAAAATATACTCCAGGATCTTTTCAAATATGATGCCTCTTGAGGCCACTTGTTCCCCTCCCATCTTTCTTGAAATTTTCATGGTACAGAGATGTACGAGGAATTAAACACTTTTGCTTCCTTCTGCTGGTGAAGACATTCTTTCTTCAGGTTTATAAGGAAGTACGCAAAGCAGGAATATACGGTCAGTACAAAGAATCAAAGTTATCCTTAGATGGCTTTATACTTTTTCAGGATTCTCTATATATTTCCCCTTCTTTTGTGTTGAGTGCCTTGCCATTTGTTAATATGGCTAATGGTTACTGACATATTCATGAATGCCCTTCTGGACAATAAAGTAGGAAAGAGCTGCTATGAATATAAGGTGACTGACTAGTAAAGACAGCATCTCTCTACTTCTGTAGCTTTAAGCTTTGTGCATGAGAAATGAAGTCTTCACAGTACCTTGTAACAGAAAACAGATTGCTAAGTATGGTGAACGAGTAAAATAAAATTCTTATGACTTGCCATGAAATGAAAATCTATTTCAAAGAGATATGTTTCTATATCAAACCGTACAACTAAGTTCAGGTGTACTATTTCCAGTATAATAGACAAAAAAAAAAAAAAAAGAACCTCAGGCTGGGAACACACTACCGGAACAACACAGTAACTATCATTAATGAAGTAGGGAAAGGTGGAGTGACAGCCAAACTATGTTGCACAACTCAAGCTTTTGTAAAAATTCAAAAGATACAGGAAATGCCCCAAAGCAGAACACTCTCAATAGAACAGTGTGGCAATTCAGATTTTCTTCTCAGATGCAGTAATTGCCTGACCCAGATAGATATTTCAAACCTAAGACATATGGTACAGTAAGGCAAAACTTGCATCTCTAAAATCAGCTCAGAATGTCCTGGGCCAAGACTTACCAATTTCTGAGTCAGTTTCAGAAAATATCCTGCTCTCATAAAGTTAACAAGAAAAGCTAAAAATAACATATCTCTACAAAAAAAGCAACCCTTAAAATAATAGAAACTTTAAAAGTAAAGAGCAATCACGACAGCACTGGGGATTTCTCATCACTTACATCTCTGGGAACAAAGACACAATTCTGTTATGCAGAATGTCACAGATTTGTGGAAATATATGAGAAACTGATTTATTTAATTGCTTGCCACTTTTAGAAACTTACTGAGAAAAAGCCTGCCGGTAATAAAATCTCGAGCTTTTTCCTGAGTAAAGGTGAGGGAGATAAGACATTCCAGCCCAGCAAGTAAACAAACAAATCAGCAGTTCTCTCTGATCTGTCTGTAGCACTGCACCTTGAGCCCTTCTAAAGGCAGTACACATGCATGACAATGCAGCTCTCAACCTAAACAACTTCAAAAAGAAGTCTTTGTTCGATCATGTACAATGCACAACAAGGGCAGACCTCAGGGGAAATTAAAAACAGGAAGGGCAATTTCAAACATAAGTTTAAGGTATATAGGAAAACAGAAGCTTTTAGAGTGGCAATGACTTTTGTTCAGTTACATATTTAGAAGCCTTTTTTTTTTTAAAAGTTTTTTTTTTACTTTGCTATAGTAATTTATCATTGTCTAAGTCTGCAGGTAACTGTTAAGAACTTCCCAACAGTTAAATGCTGTAATGCAAGGGCCAGAAACAAATTTATTTTAATATTTTTCAACCCAGAGTGGATCAAACAAATAATTTAAGATACTGCTTTGCAGTATGTAACAGCAAACAGAAAAAAAAACAAAAAAGGACACTGTTGATAACAGGACAAGTTTTTAAATATCACAGGTTGTATTTAAAAAGAGAAGTTAGAAGAATAAGGCAATGTAGCCAACACCAAAAATCTTTGGAGAAGTCTGAAGTTTTAGCATATTTGTACAACTCATTTCTGAAAACTAAGAAACATCATTTCATTTCCTAAAACTTGATCCATACCAGGATATCAGGAAATCATTTTATTGTAAAAATTAACATTAACAAAAAAAGTAAAATAAGAAAGTACGACTTGAGATTTTTAGTTTATAGTCAGATATATGACTGCATTCTGTAAATTATTTTTCCTAGAGAAATGCTAAGCAACATCATGAAACCAGAAACCATTAAAAAAACCACCAATAACTTCCAGTTTATAAGATTACAATATTACAATATTAGTATATTAAAGCTCAAAATTACCATTTTACATAAAAGTTATTTCCTCTAAGGAACATAAGTTAAGAAGGTATAAGTACATATTTTATTGGCTATATCATCTTACCTGAAACACAGCATGGGACCGGGAAGAGGAGGCATTCACATCTGTGGGATGCTGAGTTCTGTTTTTATTTCCATAATCCAACATCTGAAGGATTTCCTCTGCTGATTTAGGCTTTAAGAGTAGAGCACAAGACAAATACCGTTTTCTTTTCTTTTCCATCAATTACAGGAATACACTGATTCTAAAATACATTTACACTAACATTCACCTTCAAAAAAAATAAACAAAATTTTAGCTACCTAGAAATAAGAGAAATTTCCTGTTTTGGAATTGAGGCACTTCAAACAAATATTCTCACCTAAAAAGCAGTAAGGTATGAAAAGCAAGCACTTAAACACTGTAACTTAAATCAGAAAATATTTTTAGTAAAGAATTTAAACAAATCTGAAGGATTCTCCATAGTTAGAATCAGCCTCTTTTAAGAATGTCTGACTTTAATTAGTATATCACTATCTAATGCATTAGTACAAGAAAAGTTTTTTCCTCACAAGACTCAAGGTTTGGGAAGAAGGATGTTCATAGAGCTAGCCAAAGTTAGAATATTGCCTCCTGTCACAGCATGTAACATACACTAGAACGCTGCAAGAAAATAGGTCCACAGGAATTGATTTTCAGATTGGAAAACTAAGTTCTATCACTGACCTTACCAAAGAATTGTCGTGCTGGCCTGGAAAAGTAATTTAACGTGGAACTTTTCAAACACGGTTAATTACAAACAAAAACAACCTTTAGATTTCACAGAGGTGTAGAGCACTCCAAGACAGCAATGAAGGCAATGCCAAGATGTTTTAGCCAAAAAATAAATCTTCCAAAGTCCGCCGGATGAGCATCCGGCCAACGGTACCCTTTTGATAATAAGGACTGAATGCTTCTATATTTGCATTCTATAAGATTAGCAGGTTTTTTTCACAATGTGCTTTTAACTAATTAATTAGGTTTGCAAGTTCCTGCTGCTTACGGCCAGAAAAAAGCCCACTAGGAAATTACCAAATTCCCGTTGTTCCCCTCGCAGAACAATGGGAATGTTTCTCAATTATCTCAAGCACATTTTAACTTTCTATAGATATTTACATACCTGATGTAGTGTCAGACCCTGAACTACCACCCCTTGCTGTCCATCTTCACGAACAGCCAGAGGTCCAGAGCTGACCAGCAGATCACGTATCTGTTCATTGTAAACCTTTGAAAGGGAATTTAAAATATTTTATTAAAATATCCTTCCATAGTTGACAGAATTAAACTTAAATAAACAGAAACCACCAGTCTGTTTTAACACTCCTTTAAGACAAAGTAGTGAATTCATGCTATAGTTTTTTTTCAAACACTTTTCCTACACTGAGCTTAAAATATTCAATTCACATGATTTCTTTTTAGATTTTAGAAGTGAGTAACTCTTTCTAGTAAATAATCTTAGTCTTTATTGAAAAAAATTGCCCTTTTTTTTAACAAAAAACAGTTTTGCAACAAGCATGAATCCAAAGCATTTATTTTCCTCCATTGTACATCACAATCCATACTTCAGCGATATTTTTTTAGTTCAAATCTACTTCTATTAAAATTGTTAAATGTCTTATTTCTTGGTCTGTGGAAGGATATAGCAATGCAAACTTTCCCTATCTCCTTCTACCCCTCCCAAATACCAACTAGAGTCCATTAAGACTTTGAGGGAGCTAAAAAGATAACCATTTCACTAGCACTGCTCAGCAGCAGTGCCAAAACATTTACCTGTAAAAACAGAACATCACTTTGTTGTGCTTTTTCACAGTGCTTATAGGATGTTATTGTGAAGTGCTAAAATATTACCCTGAAATGATATTTTCTTGTACACATCAACAGATGTTCAGAGGCACGTAATTGATCAGCAAGACACAAATCATGAACATTCAGTGAATATATTAGAAGCAGTTGTCCTTTATGGGCAGCCTTCTGCAAAACAGTAAAAGGTGCCTAGGAACACCAAGTTTGCAGAGCACAATACAGTTCCACTCCTATAAGGACACACTCTGTCAAGCCCCAGAAAGGACCAGGAGAAAGCAAAACCAGCTTGTCTATATTTTTAAAATATAACTTCTTAAAAGCAACATACCAAAGGCAGGCACTCACCTCTAAATAAGAAACAGCAACATCACATGTTTTATCTTCTTTTATTTGATCCATGCGTTTATAAAGTGTCATCATAGTTAAATACATGACTCCAGGATCTTCAGGAGAACCTAACATTGTATGAGTCTTTCCAGCTCCTGTTGCACCATATGCAAGCACTGAATTTTCCCCAAAAAAACAACCAAGTAAAAATACGTAATTTATTTGTAAGCTAATCAGGAATGCAAAAGTCAAACGAACATTCACAGACCTCTGTCATTCTGCACAACTGTTTCATAAACTGATCAAGTTTCTTACTTAGGCTTTATCTTTCACGTCGATAAGTAGAGAAAGGTGTTTCAAAAAAAACATTTTTGCGTTTTCAGTTCGAAATTAATTCACTGACATGTTACATGAAAATGTTATTTACTTACTCTCATAACCCTAACCCATCAACTTACTGCTAATAGGCATTTCATTTCCGCACCACATTCCAGTAGCCGATTAAAAAAATCCAAGACCTTAAAGAGTTCATAAAGCAGGTTACCACACACTCAGTGACACAACTGCTTCTGCTTGAATAACTCTAGAGGACTCCCATTAGCACCTATATTTCAGATAAAATTCCCAAGGCTATTATAACCTCAACACAAGCTTCTTTTTAGAATAGAGTAGAGCTATCCTAACTTCCATATACTAAAAAGTCAGCCTTTCATATCTATGAATTAAAACACCACGCTTTATTTCTATCTCGGGCTTTTTCTAATGCCTCTGCAGCCATTGGATACAATGGTAGAAATTTAATGAAGAATTTTGAGAAATTTATTGAAGTTTTTTAATTAAAAAGAAGATAAATAGCAAAGTTACCTGTACAGTTATATCCATTTAGGAAGCCATCAATTAGGCTTTTGGTAGTATGCTCAAAAACTTCCAGCTGGGATGAACTCTCATCAAAAATGGCATCAAACATAAATTTAAGATCTTTCCTTTGTCTTTTGTTAATATCCCTATGGGTCAGTCTCTTCCTGTTAAAGAAGCTAACTTCTTCCTCCTTTGGATCAAAGACCAATACATGCTGGTCAATAACATGGACAACCCTGCTAAAGCTGCCTTGTTTTTCCTTTTGGGTCTCTGGACGGACACGGACTACCACTTTCACATGATTACAGACATCTTCTTCCTTAGCAGGAGTCATCTCTTCTGGCCCCCAGCTTCACTTCCAAGACTCTTTCAGATCGAACAGCTGAATCTTTTCTGCAATTGACAAGATAGGTTTTATTTGCAATATAATGCCTTTCACTCTATCAAATAGATCACACATTTGATCAGGCACCTATGTTGGATCCACCCACCACTTGTCAATGGACAGCTCCAATGACAGTGCGACTTTGGGAAACATTATAACTGGCCTGAAAAGATGACTTAATTCAGCACAGCTTTCAGAAAGCCAACCAGCACTTCCCCAGTAAACTCTTAAGTTTATTTTAGAATTTAAACTACTAAATGATCTATAGGCTTTCCTTTATAACAGACCAAGCTTTCAGATGAGATACCTGATATTTCAGATTTCTGTGGACCAAAGCGAGTAGTTTTTTTGTTCTTCAGCAGAAAGAGGAGACGGCTATGTTGCACTCCCCGGATTACTGATATAGTCACGTTGCACGTACATTTAAAGACAGTTAAAGCGGGATTTACGTTAACGTGCCTTGCATGGGATACAGTAACGATACCAAAATGGAATTTCCTTTAAATAGCCCCTTTTCGTTGTTAACAAGGCTGTTCGTTCACCCTTAAAAGCGGACGGTAACCTACACGGTAAAGGCTCACAGTGGCGCTTTTGCCGCTTCAGGGCCAGCTCGCCCGCTCTCAGCCGAGCCGCCCCCCCGGCCGCAGGACAACCGAGATACGGAGAAGGGGAACACCCGGGGCAGGTGAGCGGCGGGGCCGCGGCCCAGCCCCGCCCGGCTCCCTCGGCCCCCTCCTTACCCCACCGCAGACAGCTCTTCCTTGAGGCACGCCTTCAGGCTCGGCTGTACGGGCAGAGAATTTCCCCTCCGTGTCCGCCGCAGGGATGCCTACCCCAGCACTCACCCTCCGGCTCGCGCCCACCCCCGGTCTCGCCCCCGGCACTCACCCTCCGGGCCGTGGCTGTACCTGTCCCCGATCTCGCCCCCGGGCCGTGCCCATCCCCGCTCTCGCCCCCGGGCCGTGCCCGACCCGCACTCTCCCCCCGGACTCACCCGCAGGCCACGGCCGCGCCAACCGCCATCCACCGGCCGCCGAATTCAAACACAAGCAGGCCGCCCTCCACGCCTTCCCATTGGCTGCCTCCCGTGACGTCAGCAGAGCGACGGCGCCAGCGGTAAGTGCGCGAGGGTCCGCGGGGCGCAGGTGGCGGCCGAGCGGGTGGGGAGGGAGGGGGCACGCCTGGGGCTGCCGGGCGAGCGGGTGGCCTCTCGCTCCGCGTGTCCCGCCAGCCCAGCTCGGGCGGGGACAGCTCCCATCTTCTTCCTCCCGCACCCTGCCGTGGGGCCTGGCGCGGGCCGGGGTGCGGGCTGCTGACGCTTCTCCGGTCGCCTCTGATAAAAAGTGTTGAGGGGTGGAATTTTTGTCCTCGCTGCCTTTACCTTTTTCCTTAGCACAAGTCTCGGTCTTCAGGCGGCAGCCGGCAGTTGTGCTCGAGTGCCGGTTTAGACGTGCTGTTATAAAATACACTTTCTTACTCACTTCTAAGAAAAAGATTTCCAGTTGTGTAGAATGTGGGTGGTTGTAAGCAAAGCGTGTCCCTCGTGTTAACCACACGTCCTGGGTTCGTACCAATGTAGGTCAGTGTGAGTAGGACGGTGGGACGCACCGTTAGTGGTTTAACCCCCAGGCAGCAGCCCAGCCCCAGGCAGCCGATCCTCACTCCCTCACCAGTGGGGAGAGAAGGGGAAGGGTAAAAAGGTAGAATGCTCATGGGTTGAGATAAAGAGAATTTAGTAGGGTAATCAAAAGCTGTGCAGTCAAGCAAAGCAAAACAAGGAATTAGTTCACCACTTACCACGGGCAGGCGGGTGTTCAGCCATCTCCAAGGAGAGCAGGGCCCCATCACAGGTAATGGTTACTTGGGAAGACAAATGCCATCACTCCAAACATCCTCTTCCCCCTACTTTCTATATGGAGCATGATGTCATTTGGTCTGAAATATCCCTTCAGTCCATTTGGGTCACCTGCCTCAGCTGTGTCTCCTCCCTGCTGTGTTCAGCAGAAATCCAAGACACAGCCCCACATTAGCCACGATGAAAAAAAATTAACCAAATTAACCACCCTAGCCAAAACCAGCACAGCATACCATGGTAATATATATGTTTTCTGTAGACGCACTGTGGTTCATTGCAAAACCTCACATCTGTGTGTCTATTCAAAGTTAGAGTGATACGCACTTTCATACCTAAGGTAGGGGGAATTACGTCCCAGCTGAGGCTTAAATTATGGGGAGAGTAACTTTCTCAGCATATTCTTATGCAGGCAAAATATTGGTATACTCTGGTGAGGTAAATTCAAGAAAAGCATGTATTAAAATCTGATAGTGAAAATAATCTGCTTATGGCTTGAACGTGATTGATTTGTAGATATTATTTGTAGATACTAATTGTAGATAATATTGAAAGTTCTGAAAACGTTTTGCTGACATCATATATGTATAAAGCTGCCTAACTTGGAATGTGTATTGCTTTACCTATAACATTTCCACTTTGTTATTTAAACAAATACGCTATTTCAAATATTTGTTTGAAAGTAATTCCCGACATCTACTGTTTTTCTAGGTTGATCAACTCCAAAATGTTATCTCAATATCTGTGCCAAGTTTGCAAATGTTTGTTTCTGCGCAACTTGAAACTGAATTCAGGAAATGTGGCTAGTTTGGCCAGAAGGATCCATTCTTCGTCGAAGAAGCTTTCGGACTCTGAGTCAAAGGAACAAACTGACCAGAAATGTGAAACTGAAGAGTTGCCTCAAAGTACAGAAAACAGTAATTTTGGAAGATTTCACATACCAGTGATGCTGGAGGAGGTTGTTAATTGTTTATCCCCCCAGCCAGGTCAGGTGAGTTAAATGATTTAACTAACATTTGTGATCCATTAACAGTCCAGCAGAAAAAATCATGCAGTGTAGGGATAACTTTTGTTTAGAGAAATAAAGGGATGCTCCTAAACCATCAGTTGTAGCTTTTAAAGGTTCTAAATTGTTTTGAAGTTCAAATTAAGACTGTATTCAAACTAATAAAATTCTGGTGTCTGTATGCCTGAATCCCCAGGTAGGTGGTATTTGTTAGAACTGTTGTATTTGACTATTCTGTTGGTTTTGTGCTTGTCTTTCTTAATTGCACTTGTGTATTCTTAAGGTTGTGTTAATTACTCATAGTAGTGAGGAGTTCTCGTATATGATTATGTCATCAGTTTTTGAAGAGCCCTCTTCCTCTTGTATAAGAGGTGGTAAGTATCTAGGTTTTAAAAATTGTCGTCATCGTCATCATCCCTTGTTCTGAGACAGTTATTTCCATGGTTGGAGGTATTTCCTTAAGATATGCTTTCACTGCATGAGGTGTGCTGCAGAGGTACTGTAGGTATAAAATGGCTCTGTGGTACCAGAAATGGTTTAGCCTCATTAGCATGGAACTAGTACAAGCCTTCTTGTTTGGGTATGGTACTGTAAGTAGTTTGCTTTTGTTATCTGGGGTAGTTCAGGTCTGCTGTATTGATATATCTACATTGTATGTATAGTCCAAGTATATGGTTACGCACATCCTTGAAAAAAATGATACACAGTGGAATGTTTTTTGTCTGGGTGATCTTAGTATTAATTTGAAAGGATTTTTTATGTAATGTAAATTCTTAAATAATGTTCACATTTCAGATACTTTTGTCTTTGATTTTAGTGCTTATGTTAGCTTCGTAGGATCTCACTAATTTAGGCTTATCAATGTGTAGTTTTACTACAAAGACTGAAACAATAGATAAAGAAGTAGAGAGGTCAAAGTGTGTGTATGTTTTTATTTTTATTTGAAAACAGCATCATCCAACAGTGGCAAAGTGATATAGCAAGTTTGAGGTGGATTCAGTGATGAAAAATTTGCATTCAAATCTTGTCGTGTCGCCTTGTGTATCATTTTAAGTCTTTGAAGAAGCAGTGAAAATGCAAATAGTGTTGATACACATTAGCATACACATTGCTCTTGCATGTGTCCTGCTGTTGAAGATACCTAATTTAGAGAAATACATAAGGAACTTTGAGTTCAGATTTCATTCTGATGTCAGAACTCTGGTGACATTTTCACACATTACATGAACATATAAACTGTGATACACTATGTGAAATATTTTTTCTAGTTGTGTAAGTCTTTACTTAGATAAGAAGAGCCTGATGAAGTGACTGTTCATTAAACTGTCTTTGTTGATTTAGAAAAACCTTCCTTGGCAACGAAACTTGTAAAAGAAACTATTCAAGGTTATAAACTATGGAGAGTAACTATTACTTGCCCCTGAAGATTTTTTTGTAACTTAAATATTTATAGATGTAAAATAGCTTATTATTGGGATGGGATTTTTTCAGGTCTGTGGATACATAGTTTTGCAGATTCCTAAGCTAGTAGTGAACCACTAATGACTGCTATAAGAGCCCAAGTGTGCTTACCTCAAACAGAAGCATTCATAATACTGCTAACCTGTTCAGCATGACTGAAACTGGAGACTGTTCAGCACTTCCATATTTCTTTTTCTGTATGTATTTGCAGCACTTTCTGAAGCCTTAAAAAATAAGTAGTGTGCGAAAGAATGCAATGTGTCAACTGAGTTTTGCTAGTGTAAGTGAAATTTTGAACGCAGGTTGAGACATTTTCTCACTAACCTGAGTGGTGGGAATCAGTTTGTATTAACATGGATATCAACTGGGAGTGTCATATAAATTTACATTTTTAAGATTATAGTCATGACGTGGAGGTCTACAATCACTTTATTTTATGGGCAGGAAAGGTAGTGCTCTGATCTTGAATTTAGTTTTTCTTCTTTATTCTCTCCTACGCACGTAAAGATGTCCTTTACTCAGCTTTAACAGAGTTATATTCTTTATTATAAAATAGCTGATTTGGGCCTCTATTTCTTCTTGTGTCCTAAGACAAGGAGTTGCCAATATGAAGAAAATCTAATTAGAAGATGATGTTCTCCCTATAGTTATGGTCACTGAATGGGATTTTCATTTTACCATTAGAGGTTCTTACGAAAACAAATGTTACTTAAGAGTGAGTCACTGCTGAGATAAAGATGTTAGTGTCCTCCTACTGAATATTCTTGTTGAGTGTCTCTTTGGGGAATCTGTTTGTCAGGAGTTTGAGCAATAATATTTCAATTTATCTTTGAATCTTCTTTTATTGCCTTGTTTCGCAAAGTCCCTGTAGTAGTCCTGTCTTTGAAGCAAAGACTCCAAATTAGTTTTTACCGATCTACCTGACTTCTCAATGAAAAGTCTGTTGCAGTAAGTCCACACATAAGTAATTTCCTCTTTTAAGTTAACTGTATTGATTACACTACATTTTAATCTTCTCAGTCCACGAGTGTTGTTCGCAAATACCTGACCAGTGTTTTTGCAGTTGTCCGGACGATTCTCTGTTCTCTTAAAGAACCAAACACATTTTGAATCCATGTGTTTGGACATCCAGAAGCACGTTTCCCCAGTTTTCAGCCTACTTTTTCCTATTTTTTTCCATTGCAATAGTGCCTTGTCTTTTAAGCAGAGATGTGGATGTTTTCCACGTACTGTGGCTATAACGTTAAGTAAAATAACTTAATTAGCAATGAGTTGTAGTATGAATGCCAGAGGATGAAACTCTGAAATTTTAACTGTTCTTATGAGAATCTTAAAGGTTTTTGAGTTGAGAAGCTCTAGGAAATGAGTGCTCCAGCACCGACAAATACTTCTATATATAATATTTAAACTCCAGCTAGAAGAAAAGCAAATATTATCCCCTTCTCAGATTATATGGGGAAGCCTGTAATCTGATGACAAGTATGGTTTTATATGATTGATTTTATTTATGGTTGAGTATGATCTAGAAGAGACTAAAATGGAGATGCTATAAGCTCTGCTAGTATTATTTGGTTTATGATAGTTCTAGAAGCTTTTTTTTTTTTAGTATCTGTAAATTAAATGGTAGGTGGTCAAACTTGAGGTGAGAAACAATGCATGAAACTTTTCATTTTCTCCAGTGTGTAAGTCGTTCATCAGAAGCTGTTATTATTAGTAGATGATTTTTTACCTCATTATGTTAATTTGTGTCAAAAAAAAGAAGGCAGTTAATTTTCCCCAAAGAGATCTTGTCTGACATGTTGAGTTAGCTGGGACTTACTGTGGATGTTTCCCTTTTGATTCTCCATAAAGTTATTAAGATTATTTTTGCTACTTGGCATTCATTGAAGGAGGTATCCTCTTTGTCTTGGAAATTATGTGTTATACCTAGTTTCTAGAAAAAGACAAGTCTTTCCTGAAAACATGCAACTTTGCCATGAGCTTTCCTTTCGCTCTTTCAGGTACATATTGCTTTATTTTCAGGACGGTTACTATTTTCACGCATCCAGACATCAAATGATTCTTTTTCAGAAGGAGTGTGAGCATGGCCTTCTAAAATAACAGGAAGTATAAGACATTGCCGACAGTCAGACATTGTTCTGTTGTGAGTGAAGTGCTGCTTGAGCTCTGGAGTTCAAGTTTGAAGACAGTAGCTTTTCACCTCCTGGAGGTTCTGGTGCTCTGTTGGATGTTGATCTGGAGCATGGTTGTTTCCTTCCTTTTCTGCGGGGCTAGTTAGTCAAGTAATAGAAGACACTTGAAGGAAGCTGAGGTAGACCGCTGGTGTGAGAAAGCAGAGGCAATTCTGAAATTGTTGTTTTAGTTTCTGTGTATTCTTGACCGTACATCAGTATTCTCTTTCTGCCTTGTACTGAGTATAAGTGCTTTAAGGCAACAATAACCTTTCTTTGTACAGCACCCTGCAGAGGGGACTTCTGTTTTGTGACAAAGGTTTCCAAGTATTGTGGTATATAAATAGTTACATGTCTGTGCTGGTGACCAGGGTTCTTATCATAGTGCCTCCAAAGCCATCTGCAAATAATTTATAACTGGAATGACTCGTTTACACTAGAGGTTGTCAAAATGGAAGTTTTCTGCAGGGTGTCCAAAATAAACAGGAATTGAAAAGGGATCTGGAAAAATTAATTCTGAGTTCTCAAGTTGTTCTCTGAGTTTTTTTGTAAAATGCAGCCAAAATACCAAGTTTGGAAGGGAATATTAATTGCATCATGAGATAAATGATGAAATACTTGTTTTCAAAAAGCACAACATACGCATGGACATAGTAAAAGTTTTTATTGTTTTTCACTGGACTTGTAAAATGAATAAAGTGACATAAGGCAATTGATTTGTGTAATGTTCTTTATTGTAGAAACAACTAAACTTTTTTTGTGGGAAGCATGCTGAAAATATCTTTCCATATGCAAATTTTATGGCTAATTTTTCTCTGTCAGCAGCACAGTGATCTATGTAGTGACTATTGTAAAAAAGGAAGGAAGATACAGAAACTTGCATGAGTCAATCAATTAATATAGAGTAATTCTGAAAATACTCTAGGAATTACAGAACACACTTTTTTTCCCATGGCGCTTGAGTGTTACTGGGGCATATTGAGAGTTGTTTCAGTTGATCATGTAGTTCCTGGGTATTCTTTCTGTCACTCTTGCCTGACATCCTGGCCGCACATATTGTATATTTGCGGAAGAGGCTAGCCGGGCTTCAGATCACAGCTGTGTATGGAAGTGTGTAATAAAATGTGCACTGAATGCGTATATATGCAAAGTATATTTATGTTTGGATGTATCTAATAGGAAACTAGTTAAATGGATTCTCATTAGATAGCACTGTTTAAAATACTTGGCTAAAATCATACTTTAAGAAGCATGTTTTTAGTGAAGTTAGCGTTTGAAGTTAGTGCATGAAAATGGAAAACGTTTTCAAAATGGTGTTGACTAAGATATGCAAAAGATGGTACTTCAAGTATTTATTATTATTTTAAATAATAATATTGTGTGGTTTTACAATGGTAGTGTATATATGCAGATTTGGAAAAGCAGACCCCATTTGCTTATATTCCTTGACTTACAACCAATTACTCTCTGCTGTGGCGTGCAGTCGAGATAAAATGTAGTAAGGTAGAAGGAGTATTATTTAACAGTGTAATGCCAGCAAATGTCATACATGTTTTACAGTATCTGCATCTGTGTGAGTTCCATCCCAAGATGAGAGAGGAAAGAAGGGGACTGGGAAGGAAACAGGACAGGAGGTGGTATTCACGAACAGCTTGCCAGCTGGCGAGGCAGAGAAAGTCAGTCATGCTCTTCAATTGTCTTCTTGTTTTGCTGTCTTCTGTAGTGGGTGCTCCAAAAATACAGGGACCTTAAATTCCTTATTGACAGATAACTTAAAACACATGTGATTTATTTGAGAGCACTGCATAACTGTTCTCTGTTTTGAAGCTGGTACTGCTGAGTGATTAGACTGTGGTACTGGGAAATGAAAAATGATCTGGATCTGAATGATGGCAGGATATGAATGAGGCGTGGTGAAGAAGTCCCTTTAGATTTTACTTTTTTCATCCTTCAAGAATTTGGTCTTTAGAGAGAAAATAACTGGAATACTTGGATGAGAGGAAGAGTAAGTTGATGGCTACAGCTGCACAGGAAAGAATCTTCAGGTTGTGCTTCTTGCACATCTGCCTCACCACCTCATCTGCCCACCTGCATCGTGGCTCTCTGAAGGCATGTCTAAATGTTTTCAGCAGCCGCAAGTAGAAGAGCTCTCACCAACTTTGTTCTGCATCCTTCTCTATTGCAGTAGAGGAAGGAAAGCCTGCAGCTGCTATATCCAAAGAGAGCAGCAAGGGAACAGGGTCTGCCTACTGAAGACGACTCTGCAGATGTGCAGATTTCATTTTATGGTGATACTGGGTTAGCCTGCTGTTACTGTTCTATCACATAACAAATGATAGCGCTTCAGGAGACTGTTTAAGATGCTGTGTTATAATAAAGCAAGATTCAGTGCTTTTGGGTGACTCAGCTTGTAATGACGCTGTATATGCTCTCCTTTTCTGTTGTGACAGCATTAGTCTTTGCACCTCTTGGGGAAAGCTAACAAAATTCACCAGAAAGTAATCTAAGCCCTTTAAATTTTAACTTGAGTGAGCCTGTGTTCTCAGAAAGGGTGATAATTAATATATGTAGCTACTCATTTCCTCCTCATCTAGTACTGTGTGTCTTTAGTCAGCCTTTTGGCTAAGCTTTCTTATTAAATATTTGAATTTGAGTTTGCAAACAGGAATGCAGACTTTTTCTATCACACAAAATATTACTAGCAATTGAAGATCACAGTTGGGAGTATGGGAGATATCTGCAGGTTTTGTTTTCTTACTTTGTTTTTCATACTGTCGAGAGTAGTTTTGCACAGAATTGTTCTGGATAAAGAGATGATTAAAAGGTTGAGCGACTAAATTTGATGTTTAAATGGCTATCTGAAGTCATGCAACGAGTCATTGCATGTATGGTCCGATTTTTTTTTTAAATATTTTTTTTTTCCCCCCAGACTTTCTGAGCATGTTATCTTCATTCCAGTGATGTTTGCTGATGCTCAGCATCTTGGGAAAATACTTTTCTAATAATTGTGTTTTAAACACTGAAATAAATCAGTATTGTTTCAGGCTCACTCTGTATCAAAATGGTATTATTTAATGTCAAATTGATGTAGGAACCTGGCAGCCAAGGCTTATCAAAAACGTCCATGGCTTTTTTTGGGTTGACTAACCATAAATAATAAAGAATTAGATTTTTACTTGAGCCTTTGTAAAATTTTCATTGCGTCTTAAATATCTCCTCAGTTATAATTGAGGAAAGAAGTTTCTTATGAGGTGGCTGAGGAAGTCAGCTTTTTCTTGTTAAGTCTGATGATTAGCTGAAGTCATTCAGACACTGAAATTTTAATTTCCTATGGAAATGTTAATAATGGTGTGCTTGAGTCATAATGTCATTAAATCTAATTCCAGACAACATTACTCTTAGGAAAATGAGTGAAGTAAATAATGCATACTGAATCGAGGTCTGCCAGTGCTGTCTGAAAGCAGGTGACAAAGGCAGGTGGTGGTGGTTTTTGTTTGCTTCTCTTGCCTCTTATGCAAGAGCGAAAGGGGAAGGGGCTCATCTGTGTTCTCTGGCATTGAAAAAACTTGCTCCCAGTAATCTTTCTGGATGTTTCACTCAGCTACGTGAAATGCAGTGTTTGGCTGCAGGTTTCTCACTAGGCAAGGAGTGCCACTTGGCATACATGAGAGGGTTTAGGACATGCCTCACACATCCCTTTGCTTCTGGATGTGTGAGGATTAGAGTGGTTTGCCAATGACTGGACTTTTGCCAGGCTTCTGTGATGAACCTACATTTGGTGACTGAGAAAGATGTCATGTACTTTAAGATAAATTGTAGATGTCTTCAGGTGATGTATTCCAGTATGTTCTGTGGAATCAAGACCACAAATTAAGGTATGAGGCTTTAGAAAATAAGTGAAGAGGGCAAAACAAAGAAAAGAAGAGGTAAAATGCCTTTTTATATGTTTTCGTACAAAGCCTGTTCATTTGTGTTGATATGTTGTTTCATATTTAGCTGTAATCGGAAAATTGAACCCTTGTGAAGAAAATACATTGGAAATTATTTTGAGGCATTAAGTGATTATGCTTGATGGGTGCTTCAAAATGTGTTCATAGCAATCTTTTTTCTCCTCTGTGTGAAAGGATGAAGGGATAGTTGATAGTGCGAGTTACTGAAATTCTTGGATATGCAAACTTAGTGATTTTACGGATATTTCAACTGTATACTAGTAAAATTTAGTAGCATCCTCTGTTAGGGTACCATTGCGATGAATGTGAAAAATGGGAAATAATGGTTGCATTATGTTGAATTGTTGGATGGACCAATACTGGCAAATCATTTTATATTGTACTTAACACATGATCTGAGAAGGTTGTTTTCCTACAAAATGCCAGCTATTAATTTATATTCTCTTTGTGATGTAGATTGTTAGACTTGGTGTATAAACAACTTTTTTATCATTCCATATTCTGTCAAAAGTACTTCTGGAGAAAATTAGTCCAGTTATGTTTTAGCTATCAGTCCTTATTTTCATAAATTACAAGTGATAACTTTTTACATAGATGAAAGGCATGTACTGTATAGAACGGATAGGAGGTATCTTTTGCTTGCAACCAAAATTCTTCTTTGCTGTGTACTTAATTCGATTTTTTCTTTTCTTTTTAGTAGGTGCCAGAAAAAAACAGGTTTTATGGTGTAATATATTACCATTAGCAAAAATATAGAACTGTAAATTTTCACTTTTTTAGTCAACTTTATTTTCTGGCAGGTCGTGTAATCCTGCATAATACCTGTTAATCCCTTTATAATATTTTCACTGACAAGTTCAGCTCTTGTATACTTGAGCAAGCTTTGTATGGGAATTATGCCTGTATAGATCAGTAGCTGCTCATGATTTTCATAGTGGTGTCATCAGTATCATCTTATTGGTACTGGGTCTGTAGATTTGAATAAAGCTTGTTTCCCTTGCATAGGTTTAAAACATTTTCAAGTTTACTACAGGGAAACCTGTAATGAGGCTTTGCTCTACAGGGTAACCTTAACCACTTTTTGCCACAGATGTTTTTATTTTCCAGAAGTTCCTTTTTTGTTCCTTTTTATTGTTAAGTAATTTTATGTTACAACATGGCAGTATTTTGTTACTGATTGATGTTGAAATGACATCAGAACATACAGTCATGTAGTAAGTCATCTTTCATTTTTAGAGTTCTTATAGAAGTAACAGAATGCAAATGAAAATTACATCTTTTCAGGGTGGGCGTATAGCATATCTAGGTGTCTGTGGACCATGTGTGATTCACTGGATTTGTAATAATATTTTCCCTTCTGTGAGGCAATGATTTTGAATAGATGATGAAAAATCAAAGTGCTCTAGTTTAAAAACAGAGATCAGGTATGTCTGATTTATTTTATGAAACTGAACATATTTGCAAAATATTTTGAATTCTCATAAGAGAAAGCAAAGGTTATTAGCATGCTAAAGCCTAAATATTGGTTCTTACTAAATTTGAATAAAATAGTATAAAAATGCAAGAATATCTTGGTCTCGTTGACCTCTTATTTTCTTAGTTCTAGGATAGTTTTTCTTATTTGCATGTGAATAGCAGCAAAGTGTACAGTTTAATAATGTTTTCTGCTGAGACTTTAAGTGTGTTTAGTTTCTTAGTTCATTTAGAAAAACAGTACAACTCTTCCAGCATTTCTGTAAAAGTACATTTCTCTACTAACAAATCTTTGTTGCGATCTCACAAGTAACTTGGATATCATGTCTCACGATGCCAATGGTTTTTAACAATCTGGTTTATTTAACATAATTTTAAAAACCCTGCCTGTTATCAGACATATAAAACCAGTATCGTGTTTTAAATTTTGTGTATTTAATGGAAATTGAGGACAAATTCTTGGGTTGTTATGCAAAAATTAAATTATAATCCTTTCTCTACATGGTTGATCTATGTGTGCATTAGGTAGGACATAGTGGTAGGTGCAATAAACAATTTTGAGATGAACTGGGAGGATACAGGATACTTATCCATTTTAAATCACATCTTGAGTCAACCAAAGAAACAGTGCTTAGAATGGAGAAATGTAATGGAAATTTGTAGACACATGATTTGGACTTGATCAGGGGTAGGCAAACTTTGATTTTTAAGATTTAGTCTGAAGTCCTTGTTAAATGGCTTTGAGAAGCTGCACATATTTCAGCTTACATGAGTTACGTTTGTTCAGCAAAGGTGACTTCTAGCGGAGCAGATGAGGAGAAAGTTTCCTGGAAACTTTGTTTTCTCCCTTTAGAGATTGAAATGCTAACAAGGAAAAAAAAGGTCTCCAATTGCTAAATCTTCTAATCAATATTTTTGCTTTAGCAAAAATAGTTCTAGATTTAGAATAGTTCTAGAAACATGATCTGATTAAATAGTTTAAGTTTTGGTAGATGCCATTATTTAAAACCAGCAATATTGCTATTGCGAGTTTGGCAGTAAGCATACATAGTGTATATTTTGTTTGAAGAGAGAGTACTTATCTCTTTTTTTAATGAAGAATTTTGTACATGGGTAATTGTTCAGCAGATTGAATGCTGACCTCTGCTGGCATTGAATTTATAAGCAAACTGTTATCTAGGGAAGGTATTAAAAAAAGAAAATGACCTTGGAGTAAAACCTGCTGGCCTTTGTGCAGGGGCCTGGACAAAATGGTGGTTCTGTCCTTTGAGAATCTCCTTCCACTGGCCTGTTCAGGTAGATGTAGCCAGACAGTGCTGAGGAAATAAACTAAATATTTTGTTTTGTTCTTGTACACGGACATGTCTTATATGCCGTTTACTATTCAAACTCTGCTTTGAATTTAGACTTTTGTCTCTTGAATTATATCCCTATAACCTTTGAATCATTCACAGATTATCTTTATAGATAATTCATTCAAATTAATTACACAGAATTTATGTTTACAGCTCTCTTGTAAAGTAGTGCGATAGTATTGCTTCTACTTTGCAGAATTTAGAGGCAGAAATACTGAAATTATGCTTTGGGTGCCCAAGCAGAACTACCTCTTTTCCTTGTTTTTCAAAGAGGTTAGCATTTTGGGTTGGAGCTTTGCAGCACATTGGAGGGACATCCACTTGCAGCTGTTGAGGTCACAGTGTGTCTGGGAAGCAGATCTGAGTTTCTGAGTTTTACAGACAGAAAAATGAGAAACAGTGTGACCTACCTGCTTGGTGTAGTGACCTTCGGAGAATCACAGGAGCTGGATGGGCAAAGTTCCATTGTCCATCTGTCAGCTGAGTGCATTTCTCAGTTACTGTGTTGGATATTGCAATTTCCAGTGTTACTTCAGTTTTAGAAAGAAAATTCAAATGGAAGCGATTGATTCATTCCTTAGGATTTGCTGGAAGAGCCAAGATGAACAGAAGCCAGTGAAGTGCTGTGCTGCCACTGAAGGGGACAAGTCCAGCATCCCTGTTCCCCTCATATCACCGTCTCCCTAAGCTCCTGTCCCTTCCTGACTTCTGCAAATCAGTTAAAGACACTGATATGTCAGAAAACAGTACAACTTTTTCTTCTGTTTTAGTTTTCTGGGCCATGTTGCCAAGTTTAATTGGCTTATGGATGTACACAGTAAGCACCTGTGCTGAGAGAAATTAACTACAAGAGGGGAAACACACATGAGAAAATAATGCCTAATTGCTCCTACACCTAACACTTAACATCTTGTGCAACCATAGTCTTAGTACCTAATCTTTGGTAGGTTGACGCTCTTTGACTTCACTGTGAGAAGATGATATATGCCTGTTCTGAGTTACAGCTTTTTCACTTGCTAAAAATTAATGTTAAATACTGAGATTTGTAGGTTCTAGTATAGTTCTGGAGAAAACATACTTTAATTTAAAAATCTCTCTTAATTGCAGCATTCGTGGTCATTTTAACCCTCAGGAGCCTTACCTGTTCCTCCCTTTCCTCCAGGCCTAAAATAAAACTCTTATGTTCTTACGTGTTAAAGGGTTAACACATCTCCAACTGCACTGGACCTGCTGCTCTCTGGATACGCATTCGTGCTTCCTCTTGTTCTTCCGATTGTGCAGCCATGGAATGAGCTCACACCAAAACTGTCCTTTTCCTTGCACCTTGTGTTCAGGTGAATAAGCTGATCGAACCTGGGAGGACAGGGCCGGTGTGCAGCTAGAGCTGAAGATGATAGTGAGCAGCTGTTTTCAGAAACAATGAGCTGTTTGCATCAGCTGGCACATATGAACTGAAGGGCTTCTCAACAGGTTGTCTGTCTTGAGTCTGGGCACCTCTTATCCACTCACCTCTTTGCTTGCACTGTGTTGGCACCATCAGACCAGAAGCTGAGAGCAAGAAATGCAGCTTTCCTTTTCCAGGATCCTGCACTTTCAGCTTTGGCATCATAGTCTGAGCATTCGGAAAGAACAGCTGGGACAGAAGACTTATTTTGAAATCTAACATGTTTTTGGAGGTCCATGAGAATATCAATAGAAGACTCTTTCAACCAGGATTATCTTCCTGTTATTTTCATTGCAAAACTTGAAAATGTCATTACTGCTTAGTGCAATAGTAGAATTGTTATAATTCAAAAATCTAACCAAGGATTTTTGTTTTTCCCAAAACAGGGAAATGGCTGAAGACATTTGTCACTCTTTCCCACTCCCTTCCATCAGCTGGTGACCTTACTTCTGATAGAAAAAAATTCAGCCTTCAATTGTTAAGGTCAGCCAGGATTCTTAAGTGACAGAAAACAAGATTTTTCAATGGTAGATATTTTTATTAATAATAAATAATGCTACTTGAGCAACTTGTAAAAAAAAAGCAGATTTAAAATGTGCTGCCTCAGCTTCAAACTGTACAAAGCATTATTTGTATTTTGATTTTTTGAGATGTTTATCTGAAATGGTTGAAACAGTGCTCCTGAAAGTCTCTCCTTCAAAAAGCCTACTTGAGCAGTTGTGTCAGTATACACTTTTGGTCATCTAAATATAAAACAAGAATTTTGCTAAGAAGGTCAATGTAACTACTTTCCTTTTGATCTTGCATCCTTGTGGGTGCCTGGGTAGTTCTGTAGGAAAAGTTTTACTGAATGAGTCAGTGCACTGAGTCATAGGCAGCATGAAGCCTGTATTGCTGTAGACTAACTAATTGGTAACAGTCTCAAATGTAATTAAAGCACAGTTGTCAGCTCTGTGTTACTGATTGACATCCCACTGAAGTATTTTGTTTTTAGCAACTTAGATTAATTGTTCTTTGCTGTTAAAATTTGTGTGTTTTAAGATGTCGTTTCTTTGAATAGAGCTACCACTGCCATTATCTTTTACTATCCTCTCTGATTTTTATAGTACTCAATTTGAATCTTTTCCCTGTGTTAGGTCACATATTCAGTAATTATGCTTTTTACCATGCCTGTGCATTTACAGATGTTTAGAGTCCTTTGAGGACTTTAAAAAGTTTTCGTCATTAAGAAGTGTCCTATTAGTACTGATAAATGTTTTTTCACTACTCCTAAACTCTTTAAAGCATCATTCAAAACTTTTTAAAAATCAAACTTAAATGTATTTTTTGTGTTGACTTGCAGATTACATTTTCAATTTTGCTAGTTTTCACTTGTGTTGTGCCTTGTTTTATAATAATAAATGGCTTCTCTTTATCCCAGTGCATGCCCACCATCTCCAGGTGATGGCAGTGGTTTCCAATATCATTGGAGCCTTTCTTTCTCCTGTTCTTCAGTTGCTTTGTGTGTGTGCTTCTTACCGTCATGCAACTTGAAGCAAAGGGCTCTCTGGGGGATGTGGGAGAACAGGACATGTCTTGAAGCTGTCTCTTTCATTAAAGAGAATAAAACAACCTTAAAGTACTGGGAGAAAAGCAAGGTTTAGGGGTTTTTTTTGGTCATTTGCATTGTTAGAAAAAACAAACCTTGCTGGCTTTGTGCAGGACTGCTGCTTGTTCCGACTGAGAACAGAGGAGTGAAAACATGAATGGTTGCAACTGAGTTTCTTATTTCTAAAAACCACTGAGACAGTAATTTTGAACTTTAAGGAAGATGTATACTACTTCCATATGTGATGAATACTGAAGCTGGGATGGTGAACAAATGTCTTTTTAGAGATTGGAAGAGGTAGAGGGGATTCTTTGAGTTTATATTCTTTTTCTCTTGAACAGTTTTTCTTCTCACTGAAGCTCTTTAGATCTAAAGATACTGCTAAATCACAAGACCATCAGTAATACAGCACTGGTTCACATCAGGAGTGTACCTGACCAGGTGTCCAGTCTCTGGCAGTGCCCAACAGCAGGTGCTAATGGATGCCTAACAGAAGGGGATGGGAGAGAATGATTATTTTCTACCTTGTAGTTCCTTCTCCTAACAACAGTAATTTAAGGACTTCCTTGCAGGGGAAAAGTTGAGGGTTGTATTTGTATAATATCATTGGCATTATGTTTTTTTCAAGTTTGATCTCTCTAAAAAATGTGTTAAATACTAGACCTCTCCCCACAACATTATTCATAGTTTCAATATTTGCATGAAAGGCACTTTTTTATCTGTTCCAATTTGATGCTTGATAATATCATCAAGTTCCCTGAGCTCTTGTATTTTGAGATAAGTGAATCATACCATCTGCTACAGCTGTATAAAAACAATGTTAATGGTGCTCCATAGAAAACTGCTGGAGCCTTCAGATGTTTTATTGGACCAGAGAGATGTGTCCCATGGGAGTCCTTTTCCGCATTTCCTATTTTCTTGTCCTCATCTAAGCCCAGTTTCATATAAAGCAACAGTGATGGAAGGTGTTCTGTTCTCTCCTGAAATGATTGGTTGGCTCTGAGATTTGTTCTTTGAATGTGGTTTTATTGTTTTTCTGGACTGTAGATTTCCCTCATATCAACTTTCTCCTAGGAATGCAAGGCTTACTGATGCAGTTCTCTTTCAGCCTCCTTCCTTTCTAAAGGATTTCCTCCTTCATGCATTTTTCCTTTGTTGTCTTTATCTTGGTTTTGCTCCTTCTCTAAGAGTTTTTTATGTTTCCCCAGTTTACTCTTATTCTCCATCAAAGTGTTTATTATTTTGGTTTTGCATGTTATCTAAATTTTAAAAACTATATTTTTAAATAGGTTTATGGCTGTAACTCTTTCGTGTAGGTATTTGTTCTATTTCATCAGTTTGCTTAGATATTTTGAATATGGTCACCAAAATCGTATTTATCCTAGAGACTAGCAATAAAATTAGTTCTTGAAGAGTAAAATGCAGCATATTTCAAAGCATCTTTTTCAATTTGAAAGAAGCAGTAAAGATTTAAAGCAAAGCTTTCACCTGCCTTACAGTCACTGAGGAGAATAAAGCTCTACTTGGAAGTATTCTGATTCTAGATAAAATAAAATCAGATAAGTTTAGCTGAACTGGAAGATTTTTTTTCTTGCTCTGTGCAGGAGATTTAAGAAAAGATTTCTGTGGTGGAGACTTATAGCTTGGATTTTAAACTTAGTAATTTGGGAACTGTTGTATTGTGCAGTAGTTTTGGTGATAAAGTCGATTACTTTGTAAAATATTATTCATATAATCCTGGTTATAGAGTTAAAAGTGATGCTAGTTTCCTATTTGTTCTCATCCCATTTCTCACACACCATTAGCACATATGTTTTTTGGGTTTTAGCACTTCAAAATTCTTTGGATTAGGTTATTGCTTGGCAGAATCAGTCTGTTCTAAGTTGGAGTACTGAAGATGAAGAAACAAGATTCCTCACCTGTTAATGGGATTTTCGAATCTCAGTACAAAAGTCTGGAAAATCCAGCTGGCAGTGGGATTGTCGTTTGCTTTAGGTAGAAGAACTTTTAAGGAATGTTTACATACACTAATTAATAAATCATGCCTTTTGAATTGTGTGGGACAATGCTTTCTTTATAACACAAGCAAATAATTAATGGTGATAATATACTTAGTAGAACGCTTAAGTTATTTAGAGGTTGTCTTCTATGTACATTGACATATTGCATGTTACAGCCAATGGTTTTGCCTTGCTGTGGTAGATGGATTGCTTTTACAAATGTTGCACAAAATTTCTACTGGATTAATTTGTTCTTCCAGGCAGGAAAGGAAAAAATTAAAATCATCAAGTGGCATCAGTAGCACCAGTCTTGGGAGTATATGTTAGTCTTTTATCTGCTGGTAGAGAGAATAATTAGAGACTCAAGACTTCATTTCAGCAAAGGTTATAAAAAAATTCTGTCTTGTTGACCTGTCTCTGAGTGGGCACAAATAAGTGCTCAGAACCTGTTGGAGTTGGCATTTAGAAAATCCAGAAGATAAATTTTAACACCTACTAAGGCATGAAACAATTAAGGTACCAACTTTAGAATAGTTTCAAAGATCGTAGTAGTTAAAATAATTTAACAAACAGTCCAGTAAATACACTTGGAAACATATTCTTAGTCCTGTGATTTTTATGGTTCTGTAAAGCATTTTCCTATACAGTTTAGGAATGTCATTATTTTTGCTCAGCAAGTCAGGTTGCTAGTTTTCTATTTGAGTAGTTTATTAAAATATATGCATGCTAAAAGCAAAAGAATGGAATACAAGGGTCAAGTTATCAAAAACAACAATGACATTATTTTTAAGCAAATATTAAAAGTTGTATAAAACAGTGATTCTTACCAAAAGCAGTGTATACCCGGTATACTGTTTTTTTAGGAGCAAGAGCTCACAGTTGCAAGTGAACATATCAAGCTAAGTTTAAAAATATTGCCCTGGTTCTGGCCAGAACAGGGTTAATTTCTGCAGTAGCCAGAAAGAAGCATGACTAGGACACAGAGGTTATTCTATACCACCTCACGTCGCTGTTGGGGGAAGGCAGAAGGGACTCACTCTCTTCTGGGAAGAAGGGGTTCCTTTAGGTTGAGAAAGCGTGGTGGAGGGAGCCGTCTGGCATTCTCTGTTATCGGGGATGTTTGTCCATGTAAATAATTTCCTTTCTTATTCCTTTTGTTATTAATATTGTTGCTGTTAATGTTTGTTTTCTTATATTGTTGCTGTTTCCAGTAAATTGTTTTTATCTCAACCTGGGATCTTTACATCTTGTGCCTTCAATTCTCAATTCCATCCTGCCACAGTGGGGAGGGGAGGGGAAGAGGGAGCGAGAGAGAGTAACGTGCGGTTTTGGAGAATCTCGGTGTGGGTACTGAATATGGGAGCACCATTCTTAAACCATGACGGCCATATTTGGTGCCTGGTGTAGGTCATGAAGGGTTGAGGTAACAACAGATCTGCTCAGAGCAGGTTGGAAACAAGTTTGATCTAAGTATTTGCTGTATTAAGTCTGGAGCCACTGGTCACAATGTTGCTTGGTCTGTTCATGTGGGTGTGGCACCTAACCCTGTATATCTTTCCATATAAGCCCTATGTGCCCATCATGGTGCTCTTTTTCAAAGCAGGAAGAGG
>VZTA01001400.1:0-17643 GCA_013398855.1 Mohoua ochrocephala | reverse complement strand
GTGCTCAGGTTCCAGGGGAGAAAAACATTCAAAATTGTGTAAATTTTTTGTTGAGGACAAAATTAAAGAAACATTCTCTACCATAAATAACTTTCTTCCCCCACTATTGATACATTATTCATCAATAACTTACCCTTGCTAGAACTTCTACAATTAATGAAAATGTCAGGATTTGCTCATACATCTTTTGAGCATAATATTGTATTAGCAAAATATAATAGGAGATGATACAATATTAAAAATTAAATATACTAAAATATATATCATCAAAATATATATATAATAAAATAAATATAATAAACCCCATAATAATCACAAACACCCTCCTTTCTCCCGCTATTACAGAATGCGGTGACATTTAAAAACACTGAAGGATTTGTGCACGATAGAGACATTTGAGAGAAAGGCTCACCTCTGTTCTTGGTATGATTTACATAGATTGAAATGTCAGCTTAAAATTTCACAAAAGAGAAGAAGCCCAGCTGCTCTCAAAGCAGGGAGAGGCAGGGCCTGCTTCACACCCTCAGCTGGCCGCCTCTTCCTTAAGATAAATGGAGGAAAAGCAACTGAAAGCCAACACTTCCACAGGAACATCTTACAGTTTTTGCCCTGCGTGCTTTTGCACAGGTTTTCCCAGTCAGAAATGCAAATTTCTCCTCAGAGTATGTTTTTAAGCACCTTTCAACATATTGGTACTTTGATGCACATACAGTTTCCATTATTGAAACAATTTCATATGATTTGGTTTTCAGCTTACTAGCATGTAGCATTATATATTTCCTAACAATCAGACTAGAAAAACAGGGAAATACAGAGAGCTCTTCTCAGTGACAGAAAAGGGATACACTTCTTCAGTTAATTTACAAGACTCCCTTGTTTACTGTTATATTTATGCATGTATTTGTATTTTAAAATTATTACTGTATTTAATTTTGACATAATAAATAATCTTTTCTATAAACATATTGCTTAGGATAAAACAGTGCATCCAAATGATTTTTGCTCTTTGTGCTTCTTCAGTGCTTTGATAGATTTTGATAGTCTAGAATTTTTCTCACTGTTTTCCTAGAAGTGTTGCATTCTTTAATAATTTTAATTTTAATAATTACTTAAGACGGGCTTTTAATGAAAACCATCAAGTAAGAATGTTTTGAGAGTAAGAAATATTCTTGCTATCTGTGTGAAGGCCTTTGGGATTCCTTGTCTTATCATTCATCTTCTGAACCAAACATATTAGTTTTCATGGGCTAAGACTTGTTGTTTCCTCAGCTTTGTTAGTAATATCTTGTGGAAAAAACCTCTGATTTTAGCTCTGTTCCATTCATCAACTAAAAAAATATTCCCTGCCTTTATACAATGGCAGAATGATTACAGCCATTTCCAGCAGCTTACATGGTAACAAGATTATCTATAAATGGCACAAACCCACATTTCTGTAATAACTGGAAAAATGGAGGAGGGTAGAATTTGTGCCTAAGTTTATTTCCTCCAGTATTTCTGTGTTTGCTCCATAAAGCTGATTTACTGATCTGTTTTCTGCTACTGATGCTAATGTTTTGAGGTGTGTACCAAAAGGAGGAAAAAGAAGAAAGAAAACTTTGAAAGACAGAGAATCTAGAACAAAACCTCAATAAATCCATTACCTAACCATAAATATAAGGGGGTTTACACATCCAGCCTATCCTGCCTAGAAAAGCTAAAGTGTGTTACAGTACAGTTTCATTTGTTTTTGTAAGTCCTCCTGTGTTCTGTCTGTGCACCTGCATTTAAATTTGAGAACCTTTGCATAACATGCTGCAATAATTTGCTGCCTATTATTATTAAAAAAAAGTTCTATCTATAAATGATTTCCAAGTAATAGTATCCTTCCCAGCCATAACAAATTGGCGTAAGCTTTTTTAGAAAGAAAGTAGTCATAAAATGAAAAACTAACATTTGTCTTAAAAAAAATCGTACTGGAATGTCTGTTCACTTAAGAGGTGCCCCTGTGATTTCATCATCTTCCTTTTCCTTTTTCTTCTTTTCTTTTAAATCTCCTTATTGAAACTGGAAGCAGTGCATTGATCATCTTGAAAGATCAGAGGCACTAATGAGTTTTCAAAAAAGGTATTTTTTCATATGCCTCATACCTGTAAGCTTTCCTTTGAACAGACAGACACAATCTGGGTTTACTGTTGTCCACAAAACATCCTTGTGGGTTTTCATTTTAGCTCTGCCAGGAGTGCCCTTGGCCACAGAGCTGATCAGATTTAAGATGTATTTTGCTTCAAAGTAACACTGCCTTTTACAGTCACAAATACTGTAATTGTTGTTTTAATCTCCTTTCACTTGAAGTTAATTTTAAAAAAGAAAATACAAATAATGAAATGTACAATTGATCTAGTAGTTTCCTTAGGAAAACTTAACATTGTCAGTGTTTTCTGAAAGTTGTACCTTAATTATTCATAGAGATCTATAAGAAAACAAATGTTTTAGCAATAAATATGGGCTTAGATACACCTGGCATACTAAAAGATTTTTTTTTTTCAAAGTGGCTCTATTAAAATTCTTATTTTACTATCAAACTTATGCAAACATAATTGCATCACCCTTCATCAACCTCTGCAACTTTCTGCAACAGGTCTTTGCTATTCAAAATGACTCTGGCAAAGCAACTAAAATCTGAAACCCATCCACTGTTTTTCTCTATCCTTGGGTTCCTTCAGTAATAACAGCTCAAACACAAAATGAAGTTTGTAGGTGCATTTCCTTTGCCTTCTCCTCATGGTAAATGGATAGATGCTGTTTGCCTTAGCTATTGCAGATGATGTTTAGTAGCCTGTTTCCCTCTTGAAAATGCGTTGCCTCATGCTCCACTTTTTTTATCAACATTTACATTATAAAAGTTACAGTGGTTGAAGGTCTTGCTGTCAGTATGATTTCTACTATACAGGATCTCTGTCCCTCATCTGAGCAAGCTTGGAGATCCCAGAGCAGCAGCTTAGGCACACAAAAGTACCTTGTGCCAGTTTCTTCTTCTATGAAAAGACAGAAAAGTCTAGAAAGCCAAAATCTTCCAGGTTTCCCTTACCATCTACATCCTAGTGAACTGGGGAGCAGATTCTGGCCTCCATTCTAAATGTAGCATCTCAAAGAACAATTACTGTTGGAGTAAGTATCTTTATCTCCTCTTTTCCCATGTGCTGTTGAATCCTCTCGTAAGTAACTGATTAGCAGAGAGCTGATGTTCCCTTCAGAGAGTGTGTATCCATCAAACTGTGATGCTAGGAGTTCTCTCCAGAAGGGACTTTGGAGCCCAAGGCACCTTTGAGTACAAAAATTATCCTCCTTCTGGATTCCTCACATATTCTGATGAAACCTGCTGCTTTTACTGGGCCTGGCAGTGTCATGAAGGGGAAAAAGAGTACACAAAGTCACCCCAAAGCTTATGATGCCTCTTTAACAGCGCATACTCCGGCTGTCACATCTGCTAGGCGGCAGGTATTTAAATGACTGCAGTGTTACTGCAGAGTCTTAAGGGAGTAAATGTCTTCTTTAGTTGCTAATATTCATGGTATTTTTTACTTCTTTTGTAATGTCTGGTGCTTGACACACATAACAGAGCCCCAGTGCTAATATAAGATACCAAACTGCGCTTTCCTTTAGAGGTTCTGTTGCAAGGCAGGACCCAAATGTTTTTCTCTGGAGACTTGCTGTTAGTTCCTTATCTGGAGTAATGTTTGAGATGTGTCTACATTATTTCAAGCTCTTTTTCTTAGTATTGATCTTCAGGATCAAACTTTTCCGTGTCAGGGTTGGTGTGAGGCTGCTGCTGCCTTTTCCATCATCTTCTCACTCTTGGGTCTTGGCTGTGTATGTTTGTCTGAGAAAACTTTGTTCAAGTGTCATCACATAGAGCAGTGGCACGGTAAAATTTGAGACAACTATTTCTGAATATAGGATTGTTAGAAAATTGAGCATATTAAATAAGTCTGTTCTCCACTCTGAATAAATAACAAAAATAACTTGTTTTGATAGGTGTGGATCACATCTAAACTGTCCAGCATTATTGCAGCAGTCAGAGCAAGCTAACTGCTTTATCGTATTTCACTTCCTTTAGTGCATTAGGTCATTTTATAAATAGTAGTATTAGTGGTCAAGTTGTCAGCAAGATTAGACAAGCATTCAGTGGAGTTGTGGGTTACATATTACTGGGTTCAGTCAAACTGTGTTTGGTAGTAGATGATTTACTTAAAATTTTGTGACCTTGTATTCATGAAAACCACTAACATCTTCATCTCCAGACTCATGCGTGACCTTGGAGCTAATTTTATTTGGTATTAGTTGCGCCTGACTGTCCCAAAAATGTTTATGTACAAATATCTCAGCTCTTGTATTTCTGGCACTTGCAATTGCTAAATACTGTTCTGATTCTAGGCAACCGACCAGGAAAATCTCTGATTTTACTCTCAACTGGCACCTCAGATAAAACGGCATATAGGAAAAATATGCTTCTGGAGATCATGCTTCCTTGGCATATTATATGACTGGTTTATATTCTATTTCTCCATCCTAGAAATGATTCCTTCACCCTGACAACCCAAAAAAGAATATATGTCCCTCTGTCTGTCATACTTGATTCTGAATTTTGAGCTGCAATGATCTGATAAATCAGTTTTGTGTAACTGATGTTTTCATATTTTTTACTGGCATGCTTCAAGTATACACTTTGAATCTGATATGCATCAGCTGTAAACCTTTTCACTTTTTATTTTGTTGTTTTAGCACTCTAGTAATTTTAAGATTTAGGAATAATCTCTGCCAAAGTTATGCCATATTTGGCACAGCTCAAAACTGTAGTTTATATAAGTTCTGAAGATCTCATCCCCACACCCAAAACTATCCTATTAAGCAGGCAGGAAACTAGTAAGGATTAAGGTGAAGAATTATACAGAAGACTGTAAATCTTGACCCAGCCACCTTCCTTTAATTCCCATCCTCTGTTGCTCTGTCACGGTGCTGACATTACTGATAAGCTCTGTGCAACATGGCCTTCTTCCCAGTTCTTCAGTGAGCCGCAGCATTGCAGTGGGAACTTGAATGTCCCTTAGCAGGAGCAGCAAATGGAAATGGATGGAGGAGCTTAAGACTCTTCCCAACAAAATCCTTGTCCCTATGGGCCCTCCGTGCCTTTGGGAGGGTATAGGAAACCACACATGCATACCCATTAACTTGGGTAACAAAACCATTTGTTTACCACCCTGATGTATGCCAGAAATCCTTGGGACAGCTGATCCCCAACTTGCTTCTCTCTAAAGCCAACTTTGCTCAATCCAGCAGTTGATAAGGAACAAACTGTGTAGGAGCATGTAAACTTGAATATACACTATTACTAGGGACTACCAGGCTCATTTTGTTTGACAGCTTTCTTCAGCAGATTGCCAGGGATTTTGAAGAAGACCAGGCCCCAATTTACTACTGTACTAATGTACTTAAATTTGCATTAATAATCTGAAGCTAATGGTATGCTGGGCCAGCAACTTAATTTTACGAGATAAAGACTTGACTATTCCAAAACTGAAGTTATTCACTGGATACGGAACGAATCTAATTCTCTTAGACCAGAATTTACATGATATTAAATATATTCTGACAGCACAGTGATAAAGAAGATTAAAACAAAATAGTGTGCAGAGCTGTACTGGCTGCATCCATCTTCATATTACTTTGGGGAAGATTTTTTTCCCCACTTAAACGTTGAGTTTAAAGAACCTCCCACAAAATGCAAGTAAAAGGAGAGGGGTTGAAATCTAACAGCTCGTGTTTGTTACTATTAACAAGCCTCTGATGTCATCAGTCATAACAAATGGTTTGGATCTATTATGAATCATCAGATAAGAATTCAGGCATATTATATCAAAGAAACAGACATTCAATTCTTAGCTGGAATAATGTTAGTTAATAGACACGGGTTGAAAATTTTTTCGTACAGTAGATGACCGCACAGCATAATCTTGACTTATTAATATGAATAAAATACCATGCTATGATCCCCAAAATGTACAGCAAGTTCAGCCAAGTGCCCTTACAAACAGCAGAGATGTCAGACATCCGTGTGAAATAGCATTGCCAAATTCCTGGGTATCTTCTGTCTTTGGCTGGTTTTTGACCATGGGCTGTTATTGCACAGGCCAAGGACAGATAGTTGTGATTTGTGCTTTTTCACAGCTACCCACAGCTTTCTGAACTGGAAAATTGCTGACTGGACAGCATCCAGCAGCTGCCTAGGGCTCTGCTAGAATGGCCACAAACTGGACAAGGTAATCATTAATCTGTGCCTGTGCTGCTTGGGCAGCTATCAGGCTCGCTCATGACCTGCCTAGGGCATTGAAGAAGCAGGATTTCTGACAGAGGCTCAGTGTTGCTCCCTCACAGATCTGAATGAGCTGGCAGGGCTTATGCCAAGCACTCAGCCATCAGTAAAGGGCACAGTAAAGAATCCTGAATAGAAGCGAATACATGAACAAAAGAATAGAGTTGGCAGAAGTCATTGTTTAGGCCTGATAGTTTTGTTTCTTTGCCCCAGCTTCCTACAGACAATATTTTCTTTTAACCCCTATTATGCTTTTGAATGCTTTTACTGTGCATATTGTCAGTGTTATAAAGGTTTCTTTTATGTATTGCTGTCTCTTTTGTTCATGTTCCAGCCTACTATAGGGAACACCGAGTTTTCTTCCTAGTCTTTGGGCTAGAGAAAGCTGCAGATGCCTCAAACGCAGTGTCCTCAGCCCTCCTACTAAGTACACTGTTGTGCTTCTCTGTAGCATCCCAGCACTTCAAGGGATTTAGGCCAAGTGAAAAGGCACAGAGAGCTGAAACTCAATTTCTTTTGAGGCTGGACTACTGTCGCCTCGTGAACTTGTCCTGAAGCTTATATTATATCATTAAACATGTACTAGTTTGCAATAGCCTGTTGTATCTGAGCAATTGATTAAATGGAATCCACAGAGAAAATCTGGAGATTCAGGCACTTTGGACTTGAAGCAATTGTAAATGTACAGCAGGAGTTGTAATTCCTTCTCTTAGGCATAAGATTTGAAAATAACTTTTCATGAAATGAAGCCCACAAAGGAGAACACAGGATTTTTTTTTTCTTGTATGTAATAAATTTCTTTTTTTATGCAGTTGTATTAATAAAGGATCACTGGAGACATTCACTGTCTCTAAATCTCTAGTTTTAGGAAGCTGTTCATCTGATCTTATAAAACGTGAAGCATTACTTGTGATCTTTGATCATTATATTTTAATAAAACAGCTCAACCCTTCTTTCTTCTACACTCTGCTTCCCTGCTCCTGGAGCTGTTTTTCTACTTCACCTTTTCTTCTAGTATTACATTATTTATATAAATAATTTCCATTGTCCAGGTTCATGGAGCTTTCCTTCCAGTTTGACTTCTCCAGGAAATTACATCCCATATTAAATAAGGACTAAATTCAGTTCAGTTAACAATCTCCAGAAGGCAGAATATGTGAAAGTGCAGCCAAGCTATGAAGTCTTCTGATCTTCCCTCTCCAGGTTACGTTGTACCTTGGAACCAGCTTGCAGTGTTTGGGTCTCTGCACGTTGTTGCCTGCACACACACACAGACCCTCACAGTAAGGGCGAAGCTCTTCCTGGAAAACCTGCGCTAATGTGGAACCCTTACGTGTTTGCTCATGAAATCAATGTGAGTTCAAACTCAGGTAACATCTTTACACAATGCTCTGACAAATCTGGTCAGATTTAAATCAAATTTCATTAATTTTGAACTGTAATTTCTGATTCCTGTTCCTGACTTGTGAAAAGGTGTATATGAACAAATCTGGCAGATTTTTTCTGTTCTGTCCATTCAGAAGTCAGGTTTTGCTTTCAAGATTTATATATCGAGCTTTACTGGCAATAGGATGCATTTCCTTATCATACTAAAAAAATTCTCCGTACTGCACAAAATTTGCTTTTTAAAAATGTTATTTTAGCTTTCCTAGTGTAGTGCATTGTGAGTAAATTTATCTTTAAAAATATCATTTGAGCTGATACTATTATATCCATACCTTGTAAAAGTCGTATTTAGAAAGTTACATGATATAAACCCAGTATAGAACAAATAAATCCTGTAGGGTAGATTATTCTGTTGGAAGTACTCAGAAACCTGAGTTCAACGTGCATGAAAAGATGAACACTTCTATTTTTAAAGATTATCTTTCTGTTTCAGAACAATACCACATTACATCACAGTTGAGACTTTTTGAGTTAAGGTCCATGGCAAATAATCTGCTTAAAACCAAACACAGTCCAAAACTTACAGGCATCAGTAAATCTATGTAAGAAAATGTACTTATACACACTATTCTGACAATGGCACGGGGTATTTTCAGAGTCCTTTAACGCATGAAAACCAATAATTGGAAAATTTAATCATACAATTACATATATTTAATCACATTATGTAACAGAATGACAGAACTTTACTGAAATGTTATTAGAGCTTTTAATTTTAAATTGCTTATTGAATGGAATAATTTTGACCTTTAGCCAAAGATAAAATTAGCCATAAAAGCAAAAGAATAAGATCTTCAGGTACTGCAATTTGTGATAGCTACTACAAGGTCAGCAGAGCTTTGAAAGTTTATCACTCCTGTCTGCTCAATTAATTCAAGACATCTGTTTGGATTCTGGGTGTGCCAAGAGACCTAGTGTAAATGAAGTAATAACTTTACAGAGATAATATTCTTTATTCTTTTTTTAAACACTGAAGTTACTCCTGAGTTTTGTGTTATAAACACACATGTCTATTGTTCTTAAATTCTGTCTATATGGTAAACCAATTATAAGCTAAACTTTTTAATGTATTATAGTTTGCATATCTCACTTCACTAAAAAGAACATCCAGAAAACTGCAAATAATTTTTAATTTATCATTTTAAAGCATTCTACTGGAATGGCCAATAGACAAGTTTTCTTCTTGTGGTTTTCTGTTTGTTACAGAAAAGCTCTCTCAGGACTTGCTCTTGTGAGAGTTCAATATAATTCTGTAAATGCAGTTAGTAAATAGTGCTACAGAACTATAGATATTATTAGCCATAAGAGGTCATTCTGTTGGTGATCCAGTCTGTTCAATATACACATTAATCCTTGGGGATTTACAGCACAGTACAGAAGAAGACCAGTCCCTCATTGATCAGCAAATTTAAGAGCAGGTAACACGCAAACATGAGAAATGTGCTCTGTGTCTTCTCAGTGGAGGTGCATCCAAATTGATTTAGTCGTGCTGCCCAGAGAATGACTTAACATAACATGTTCTCCTGGTGCATAATTTTGTAGTGACTTTCAGTCTTTGTGACGATACAGGTCCCTCTAAAGACCATTTTTCTCTATTTATTCATACTGTAGGCATAAAATAGCCACAGCACAGTTTTCACTAAATGATCTAAATTCCATGCCTAATCTATAGAATTAAAACCTGTTCCATTCCCTGTTAATTTCCAAACTCTGCAGTTTAGACTGTAGCTCCCAATGATGATCCCAGGTTTTGCAAAGCCAGATGATTTTCCTTAAGGGCTGTCCAGCCAAAGATTACACATTCCTGCCTTTCAAAGTTTACAAGAAACAGTTTATTAGATAAAGTCATAGGTGCCATTTTGTTTGTAAGTTGTCATAAACAGAAGATGTCTGGATATTCCATTTGTCCATTTGTTCTTCAAGATAACAGTTCTTTAATCATATCTGTGTTTCTAATAAGGCATGTTTCATTAAAAAGACTAAAAACCATGTTCCATCTATGGAATTAGAGAGTTAATTTCATTTTTACATTTTCTACTTGATTGTTATTTTATGTATGGAAAATTTGACAAAATGGCTACCTATAAATGCTTAGTTAAGGAGATGATACCTGCTTATACAGTGTTCTTGCCCATGGTATCTCTATATTTAGTCCTATGCAGTCTTTCGTCAATAGTAACCAGAATTAATCACTTTAAAAATGAATAGGTATGTCACACTGGAGACCAAAATGAATTTCACAGCTAAGCACCATTTCTGTATTTCAAAGAAAGGTCAGAACTACGTATTGTATTCTCAACTAGACTGCAATCTCATTTATATATAATGAGTCTCAAAAGGTTATGACTTTACATTCATTATGCTGTCATTACAATCTCTATATTCTTCCTCTAGGTCTCAAGACCTATACATTCTCCTAATGGAGTCAGTAGACATTTATTAGTTAGAAAATAATTTAAATTCCTATTGCATTTAATAAGTAGTATAAGCTGTAGGTGTTAACAACTCCCTGTCTTTTTCCTCTTGGTTACATATGCCTGTAATGTACAAGCATTATGGACAGGCCTGCTGTTCACATTAGAGAAGAGCATTCCTAGATTTAGAAACCATCAATAGGAATCTCTGTCATGAGGGTGTACCTTTGTGCTGCTCTTCATTCATCACCTTTGTCACCTAGATAATATTCAAAGGCAAATTCAGATTTATTTCTAGTTCTAAACAGAGCTTCAGTCATAGTTCAGACACAAGCTGCACTTGTAATGTCTTTACCTTTCAAATTTCCTGCTCATGGAAAATTTACACTTTGTGATCCAGCTGAAATTCATAATTTGTGAGGCACCTTATCCTCGCTGTAGTCTTGTGTTATCAGAGACTTGTTGCAACCTTGAGTGCCAAGATGGGCTGTACTGTCCAGCCTATGGACCTCAGCTACATCTTCCACGTTACCCGCCTCTCACAGGAGACAGACCTTGTGGGCTGCTCCAGCATGTTTTCCCTGTGTGAATTCTGAGTGAATCCTGCATTACCGTGCAAGCTCTGTACAATTAGGATAACTCTTTTCACACATACTATTTTTCACCCTGCTAATTCAAATACCTGCAGGCTGGCCAGTCAGGCCTTAGGTAGGTGTTCACTAAAATGAATGCTAGTTTCCAATTCTTGATATTTTCTGCCCTGCTAATATAAAGTCACAGAACATTTTCCTACCTTGAACCACTGATTAGTTTTCAGATTACTTTTCCTAACCCTCTTTTTTTACTTTAGCTCTTCATCGTCAAACAGAGTAATATAAAACAGATAAATCAATGTCGATATACTTTAGTTGCATCTTATACTGCATAGTATAGCTGTATCTTACTATACAGCTACTATACATGGTTTAGCAGAAAAAAAGAAGAAAAACTATATTTTGAGGACATTACTATATTCACAGACTATTTTGAGGAGAGAGATTAAAAGCTATTAAATTATTCACTTGTGTGAAGTATTTGCACAGCCCTATTAAATATCTACAAGAAATATTTCTTGTTTTGTACTTAGCAATTTCACATAGTGGATATTAGAGTTGATGGACAGACAAGAAGAAAATCTGGCAAGCAAAATATCTTTTGAAAAATACAGGGAAATGAAATGTAGTCTTGTTTCGGTATTACTAAAACACAGACTAAGTTTCAGGGAACATATATTTACTTTTTCCCTTATCCTTAGTGGAAATCACAGTCCTGAAATAGGTACGAGGTTTTTTCTGTGGTATCCACAGGGATTGCAAGATGCTTAAAAATGACTGCTACAGTAACTAGTCTGCAGGTAGCCTCTTGCATTTCCGAGAGGGAAATGGAGACCTAAGTCCATCCTATCCTAGGCGTGTCGATACTTCATTCTAGGCTGAGGAAAAGTGCCTATTTCCACCGAGGATTAAGAGAGCTGAGTATTCGCCCCCGAGCTGGGTCTAATGTAGATATTGTACTCTCTCAAAAAACAGCTGAGAAGCTTCCTCTCAATTAATCCAATGATCACACCTGTTAAGGAGTTAGAAGAAATAGGTCTAAATTTAGGATTTAGCTCCCTGCTTAATCTTGAGGAGGCTTGAAATTTATATTTTGTATCTGCCAGCATATCAGATTCTTACCAGTGCATGATAGTGTCAGTAGTCCGAAATGGACTTCTGGAAGCTGGTGGACTTTGCATTAACAACAAATTATCAACTGAAGCAAGAAGTAGAGAGTGGTTGAATTCCCCAATTGTGGTTGAATTCAGGGTGAATTTCACAGCTTCTGCTGCAAAATACTCATGCACTGAGGATTTTATTAGTAGACAGTAGGGCATAGAAACATTTTAGTCAGCCTAGCAGGGACACTGGTGAATCCAACACCTCTGTAATGCTGCGACTGTGATTGTACCCACGTGTGCACCTCGGCGCCATCGGCAGTGACTCCCTCTCACCTGCTCTCCAACAGCCTCATCTGTCATCAAAAAGCCACCTTGTATCAAACTGCCTCAGTGATGCATATTCAGGTGATGCACAACTGAGGCTGACTTTGGTACTTTAACAAGCCTGACACGCAGTTTACATGCACTGACCCTGTCATGAAATTGGAGCCTGATTTGGTACCATTTTTGGTGTCTCCTGTGAAGCATCTCTAAACATGAAAATCTACTGAACTTTGATATTTTAAAGGAACATAAACATCTAGCTTTGGAATTGAGACTGGTGCAATGGTTAAAGCAAGATTCAGGACGTAAAAATAAAGACCTTGAATAATTTCTCTTGAGAGGTAAAAGTACAGTAATTGCTAATAAAAAGAAGCAGAAGAAGGCATATAGTTGTAAAGACAGGGCTTAACACGTAAATGTTTTTGGATTTTGATTGTTTTACAGCTATCACCATGGAGTTTTTCCATATGGGAAATACATTGCAGTCTATTTTTTGGATAAAAAATGTGGAAACTAGACTGGTAGTAAAGCTGCCAGTATTATTTCTGCCAGGTGAATCTTGAGACTGCAGGCTTTCTAAAGTGATGTTTATTTATTTGTTTTTCATTCCACAGACAAAGCAAGGCTGTGCTAAATAAAATAAGGTATAATTACATGAAAAATTAAGATGTATCAGGACACTCTGACATACACATAATATAAAATGTGGATACTAGCAGAAAATTACCACCTCACTAAAAAAACCATCTATGAATTCTGAGCACGAGTTCTTATTTTACTGGCAAAGATTTTTTTAGCATTCTCACTACTTTTAAATCTCATGTTTATTGCAAAACATGTAGTCGCTGGGTTAATATAAGGGATTACAGTAATCAGTTATATTTAAATGGCATGTTAGTTTTCTAAGTAGTAGTTTCTCACGAATTACTTCTAGAAAATGTAATTTAAATGAGTAATCTCTTTCTCTTAGTCAAAAAGAAATTCAGACCAATTCCATTTTTGCCTTTTGGATTTTCTACAATTTTCATGAAGAAAACCTCAGACTCCTACAACCCAATATAAAAAGACAGCATTTATCAATTACATCTCCATGTACATCATCTAATACTTGAGTGTTAGCAAAATGTAAAAAAAAAGTAGAGTTTTATGTCCTATATCTCTCCCAAGATTCATGACATGGACAAATATTTCAGACTTTAGACTGATCAGTACGAAGTTACTTGGAACTATTATTAACTCTTCTCCCTGAGGTTATCCTTCCCTCTGTGGCCTCATTGAACTGTTCTTTTCCAAAACACTCCAGCTTATTTCTTGATAATACTCTGTTGTATTTATTAAGCGAAATCATGACACGCTTATGGCAGTAACAATTTTTTTCAGATAAACCAAATCAAAATCGAACATCTGGGCAACAACCATGATTTTTATTGCATTGGTTATCTTGAAATATGTGTATCCGAATTCTCAAACCAGTTTTCATTTTTCAAGCAACTAAATTCATACCACACCATACATAACTCATCACCTGGCTTCCTTGCTGCAGAACAAACAACCATCTTGTACCTTGCTAGCAAATATGGTGCTGTATTATGTCTGCATAGCCAATGCTGTCTCAGTTAAAAGACAGGAAAAAAGTCTTCACAGCTGCTACATCCATCAGGTTTTATTATTGATTTCAAATTATTCTCTTTTAATTAAATAAATTTGCATCCTGACATGAATATGGATTGTTATTCCATGTTCACTGCATCACTCTACTTTTTATATACAGCATTTGACAAAATAACTGCTCTATGTATCATAGGGTAGCTCTTCCTCAAGCCAATCTGCCAGCAAACTCTAACTTTCCACTGTCATCCCCAATAGCTTTACGTACTAGTGTAAAGGAAATGAAAGAAACTGCTGTTCATCATCAGTCTGGAGAGCTCTCTACATAGTTGAGAACTTACATTTTTAGGATCTCTTTTAGAAAGAAAATGTGAAACTGGAATCAATACCTTCTCTTGTTACTGATTCTTTAGTATTTTTGTTGCTTACTGTCAGACACAGGAGGAGTATGAAAATAAAGTCTTGCTTTTAATGAAGTGCTATTTGATCCTAAATGCTGTCATATTGTTGCAGTATCACTCATAGTAATATTTTAATATTTGATTAACTAAGCTAGGTAAATGAGGAATGTAATTAAAATGCTATTCTCAACATGTAAAATAATTTAAGAGAATAGTTGAGCAATGGATCAGTTCCCATACTTTACAGGAAACATGAACAAAACTAGCATTACTGTCTCCCACTTGAATAGTAAGTCAGCTGATTTCAACATGAACTGTTTGAAGTACAATACTGCTTTCTTTTGGGGGCATTGTGGGTTAATAGTGTATTTAAACCAAGCTAAAATAAGACAGTGCTTCAATCAATTCAAATGACATAGAGCTGAAATTCTCAACTTAGTGTCTACTGAGACCTCCTTTTTTAGCTTGAGAGTTCTTATCTCTCCAGTCAAGCAAAGAAATCCACCCTCCTTGGAAATATGGAGAGTCTGTAATCACCCTAATGCCCTGACACCTCCTTGCCACTCCATTGAGCATTATGGACTCTTTGGACTCAAATCCTTTGAGACATGATGGAGGTTTCTTTTTTTGTTTCCAGTTAGCCAATTAGACTCTAGTGTAGATTAAAACAGTTGAGAGCACATCCAACAATTAGAGCGAGATCAGTTCTTTGGAAGACCTCTCCTCTCAGCCTGACTTAGAGATGTTCAAGAACTCAGTTTTGCTGATCATTAGGTAGAGTCATAAAATCCATGGTAAAAGGAATTGTTACACTTAGTGCCAAACAAAGGACATAGAAGTGTAAGAGATTTTTTTCACTTGCCCGTCCGTTTACCCAAAGAAATAATTCTGATGACCAGGAGCTGGCAATGTTACACCCAGTAGGCACTCTCAGAGCTACATACTATGTTGGAAATGCATGTAGGAAAGTAATTTTCCCACCACAGGGGTCCACTCTTCGTTATAAAATAAAACAACATGTAATAGACTAGTTCTTTTGAATTGATGTTATTTTCTTAGTTTGCAGAAATCATGGTCTTTTCCAAGCTTGTATAAAACCCTAAAGCTGCCAGCATACATACACAGAAGTTTCTACCTCTGATTTGTTATCTAGGCATTGTCTTAAAACACAGACCCTGAAATGGGCAGTAGTCTCAGGCAACAACTCAGCATTGCAAAAGGGCACCAGTTAATGCAAGTAGGAATACCTGTTTTTAAAACATATTTGTATATATAAAAATTACAGTTAAATTTTATATATATATATATATATAAAAATTATATCTATATCTCCATCTATCAGTACAAAATACATTACATATATATGCAAGTTTTAGAAGAAGTGGCTGAGGGAGCTGGGGCTGTTTAACCCGGAGGAGAGGAGGCTCGGAAGGGACCTTATCGCTCTCTACAGCTGCATGAAAGGAGGGTGTAGCCAGGAGGGTGTTGGTCTCTTTTCCCAAGTGACAAGCGACAGGACAAGAGGAAAAGGCTTCAAGTTCCACCAGGGGAGGTTCAGGTTGGCTATTGGGACAAATTTCACGAGAAATATTATCAAGCAATGAAACAGGCTTCCCAGGGAAGTGGTTGAGTCACTATCCTTGGAGGTATTTAGAAGACATGTAGATGTGGCACTTGGGGACATGGTTTAGTGGTGAACGTGGCAGTGTTAGGTTAATGGCTGGAACCAATGACATTAAACATCTTTTCCAACCTACACGTTTCTGTGATTCTATATACTTACACATAGGTCTATATCTATACATATATACGTATAATATATATATTTTAAATACACTATTTAAACATTGTCTTTAATAGAAAACTTTGCTATTTGCCCAGGAGGCAAAAATTTCTCAATCCTACTGAGTACAGGAAAGGTAGACCAGCATAGGAGGTGACCTACATGAAAAGATAGGAATAGAAGGATAACCTACACAGCCGGTATCCACATTTCATTGAGAACTGGGAGTGTCATCATTACCAGCTTGTTACCTCCCCTTTTCTTGACTCTTCCTATTTTCCATGCTTTACTGGAGAGTTCTCTATTTCATCCCCTCCTTTTCCTTCCCACTTTTTTCCCCTCTTTGAGTTTTTTGTCTGCCTTCTCTTTGACTTCAGTTTACCTTAAAGGATTCCAAACAGTAGCAGTGAACTTTAAACCACCGTCATTCAAATAGGATCAGAATTATGTCAGAGGAGCTCACACCTCCCTACCAGTGTGCGCTTATAGAAAATGACTTCTGGCTTCTCAAAATGTAAATGCTCATTATAGAGGGAGAAATATGTCACAAAAAGGAGATACTAAAGAAAGCAAGAGGTTTTACACTCCCCTCCTTACTTCTCATGCAGTTCACAGAAGGTGCCACATTTCATTTCACTCTAAAACCTGCTCAGGCTTTGGTCTAAAAGATCTGCAATATTAAATGTGTGTCCTGTCCTCTTTGGGTCATCCACGAGTGATCTGGGATTTTCACACATGTTATCTGTGAAATAACTAAGTAATACTGAGCACTGTATATTAAGTCAATATTAGTGTCAAATTAAGAAACTAAACAAAAGAAAAAAGGATCTTGAGAAACAAACCATGAAAACTGTGTACCTATGTAATCTTTCTATTCATTCATACGTTGCATTAAGGGATGAAAGAGAAAAGAAATCAAATTTTTTCTGTTCAAAATGATGATGAAGTTATCCATGCAAAGAGGTTTCTAAAGAGTCAAAGGATGTACATAATGTTGCTTCTTCCTTACTTCAGTAATGAAATACTTCCAAGGCATCTGAGCTCCTCATTTACTACTCCAAACTGTTGGTGTGTTGATTTAAGATAGCAGTATTGTCACCATCATATTTAGAATTCATTAACAACCTCATTATCAGGCAACTGTGAAATTTTTAAAGAAATGCCAACAAAAAGATGAAAATCTTTCCTTCTTATCAGGATGTAAGAATGTTCACTTGTTCTCTCAGGGTTTTTATTGCCTTTTCCACAGCTTGACCTCACATTGCTCTTTTCCTCACAAATTTATCTTCTCTCATAGAAACTATAAAACATATTGGTAACATTACCTCAAGGATTAATTTATATTTACTTAATTTGTGTAACATAATATCTATGAATATTCAGTCACACCACTTACTTAATTGAATAATGAATTATTTATTCATTCACAAACGTGACTGGACCTCTTTTTGCAGTGTTTGAGCACAGTATTTTTTAGTTCTTAAACATGTCTTAAATTTGGAAGGGGTGGGGGAGCAGGTTGATGTTAAAGTTAAAAGGGACCACTGAGGTCACCTAGTCCAACCTGCCTGCTCAAGCAAGGTGCCCTAGAGCACATTACTAGGATTGTGTCCAGGTGG
>VZTA01001395.1:20202-50003 GCA_013398855.1 Mohoua ochrocephala | reverse complement strand
TGAACACCCTCACAGAGAAGAATAATCTTCCTAAAGTCTCATCTAGCTTTGCCCTGTTTCAACTTAAAGCCATTCCCCCTTGTCCTGTCACTCCATGCCCTTGTCCAAAGTCCCTCTCCAGCTTTCTTGGAGCCCCTCTACAGAATCACAGAATTAGGTTGGAAAAGACCTCTGGCATCACCGAGTCCAACTGTTAACCCAGCACTGCCATGGTCACCCCTAAACTGTATCCCCAAGTTCTACACCTACACATGTTTTGAAAACCTCCAGGGATGGGGATTCCACCATCAGGTTGCCTTGGGTAGCCTGTTCCATTGCCTGACCACCCATTCCATGAAAAATATTTTTCCTCGTATCCAATCCAAATCCCCCCTGGTATAACTTGAAGCCATTTCACAGAATCACAGTCAATTCGATTGAGAAACTCTTCTGAAAGCATCGAGTCCAACCTGTGAGCAAACACCACCTTGTCAACCAGACCAGGGCACTGAGTTCCACATCCAGTCATTCCTTGGACACCTCCAGGGATGGGGACTCCATGACCTCCCTGGGCAGCCCCTTCCAATGTCTAATCACACCTCCTATGAAGAAATTCTTCCTAATGTCCAACCTGACCCTCCTCTGCAGCCACTTGAGACTTAGGCCCTAAGCTCTCCCCAAGGTTCTCTTCTCTAGGCTGAACAACCCCAGTTCTCTCAGCCTTTCCATAGGAGAAGTGTTCTGTCTCTTTAATCATGTTTAAATCACAAAATCTACACTGAATCATAGAATATTCTGATTTGGAAGGGACACATTAAGTCCAACCCCTGGCCCTGCACAGACACCCCAACAATCCCACCCTGGGCATCCTTGAGAGCGGTGTCCAAACGCTCCTGGAGCTCTGGCAGCCTTGGGGCCGTGACCACTCCCTGGGGAGCCTGCTCAGTGCCTGACCAACCCTGGGGAAGAACCTTTTCCTGATATCCAACCTAAACCTCCCTGACACAGCTCCATCCATTCCCTCGGGTCCTGCCCCTGGTCACAGAGAGCAGGGATTGGAGCTGCTCCTTGGGAGGAGCTGCAGCCCCCAGTGAGGTCTGACCTCAATCTCCTCCAGCTGCACAAACCCACTGACATCACTCCCTCCTCACATGGCCCCTGAGACCCTTCACCATCTTCCTGAACCTCCTCTGGACACTCAAAAAGTTCCATTGTGCTTCTCCCCCCAAGCCCCAAGTGCTGACACCAGCATTCCCCAGACCATCCTCAGCTGGACCCCCTTGTGCTGACCCCATCCTGCTCCCAAATCAGCTGCGCAGTCCGGTGTCAACTGCTCTGTCCCTGTCACCTGCTCATCCTCAAATCCCAGGATCACCACTCTGCTCAGTTCACCCTCAGCCAGGCTGCTTTCCACCTTCCCACCTCCAGCAACTCCCTGATCCCTGGCAGATCTGGGACCTCCTCTGGGTTTCTTTTTGCCTTCTCCCTTCCCACAGCTGTGGGAGGGGAGGCTCCTGTCCCACCCCACCCCACAGGTCCCTTTCCTGTACTCACAGGGTGGTGGAGCACTGGAACAGAGAATCTGTGGCTGCCCCTGGATCCCTGGAAGTGTCCAAGGCCAGGTTGGACGGGGCTTGGAGCAACCTGGAATAGTGGAAGGTGTCCGTGCCCATGGCAGGGGGTGGAACTGGATGAGCTTTAAGGTCCCTTTCAACCCAAACCTTGCTGAGATTCATTCTCTGTCGATAACAGTGCTCTCCAAGCACACCTTGGCACCCCAATCTCACACCACCTCGTTGCCTTCTCAAATCCCCCACCTTGGTCTCTTCCTGCCTTTCTCCTCCTTAACACAGGGATTCTACATCCCCTCCTCTGCTCTTTGTCATCCCCTTACCCACTTTTGGGGACGCTTTTCCCACCCTGTGCTCATGGAGTCAGGCAGACTCTCCAAGGGCTCAGCTCTGTGCTGGAGAAACCTCTGCCAGGCTGAGGAAGCAGCTCCCAGCTCTGGTTTTGGGATCTCCCTGGAGCTGAGCTGCACCCCAGGCAGCTGTTTCACCCAAGGACCCACTGGCAGTCTGGGGAAGCCAAATTCCAGGTCCGTTCCTCCCGATTCCAGGTTACACATCCTTTCATTCATCATATCCATCTTTTCTGAGCTGTCTTGTGCTGTCCTCTGTAGGTTACAATCTCTCCTCTTTTCCATGTGGTTTTTCCCCTCTTTTAATAAGAGAGCTCCTTCCAGATGCTCCTTCTCCAGTTTCTGCCTCTTTCTGTGGGAGTTTGAATTCTACCCTTTCTCCCTTTTTTTTTTTCCCTTTAAACTGTGTCAAAATATCGGGGCTGAGAGTGTCAGGACTCTAGAACTGGCTGCAAAAGTTGCTGCTTTGCAGGGTCTAAATTTAAAAAAGGTAAAAAAGGAAACAACTCCAAGAAGGTAGAAAAATGCAGAGAAAGTGCAGGTAAAATGCTTTTGCAGGGAAGAAAAATTAATTTCATCTTGAAGATAAAGTGGGAGGACTTTCATCTATTAAACAGGCTGTCTGGGAAAGGTGTGTTTGGTGCTTCTGGGTGATGTCAAAAGAGCTGCAAAGTTTTGTGGAGTCTGAAAAACGCTGCTGGTTTTGAAATGGTCGCATCCTCCTATAGTGGAGAAACAGAGGAAAGGGAGCAGACAGCAAAGCTTTGGGCACGATCCACGTGGATGCACCTGATGCACATCTGGATGTGGGCAAATTGAAGCCAGTTGGAGTGAAACTCTGGTACAAAGTTCTCCAAAGGGAGAAAACTGCTGCTGTTTGTAATATTATATAGTGGAGATGTTGTTATGTATCAGAGACAACAGGATCCCTCAGATCCCCATCATAATGAATTCAAATGTTGCAGATATTCCCTTGTTTTCTGCCAGCTTCAGCTATTGCAAGAATATGGAAATAAATAAGATCAAGAACAGCCCTCGACCAAAATTACTTCATGTGCATAAGACGTATAAATATATATATATAGATCATCAAATCCCTCTCCTGATGGATACTTTCAGACCTAAATATGGATGTTAATTCTCACAGCAGTAAGAAATAAGGACTCTGGGACCCATATTTTTGGGTGAGAAGCACCCAGATTAAGCTTCGACTTCTGATTCGCAGAGCACAGAGATATAAATGGAAGCATCCCTCATTCCTTCAAACTTTTCTGTGTAGCAGATTTGCTACATATGATTAGAAAGGGATAAAAAAAGCCCCCAAAAACCAAAACAACAGAGAAGTAAACAAACTATTTGGTCTTATTACTTAAATAGAAGTGTAGGTGAACCAATAAGGGGGCAGACGAGTCATCTGTTTTGATACAAAACCAACCCAAACGTGCTTGATGAGACATTCGGGTGGGGGAAGGCAGCAGTTGAGGATTTCAGCGTTGGCACACGGAGTGAGAGAAGCAGCTGCTTGGGCAAGGGATGACACGATGACAATACCCTGCTGGCACTGCCCCCGAACTCCTCGGTGCAGTTGTGACCATCTGTGCCCAAGAAGGGGGAATTCCAGCTGCAGGGAAGAGCCAGGTGGTGATCGGAGCTTAGGACAGTCTGTCTTTTTCTCCTGTGGACTGAAAGAATTTGGCTTGTTTAGTGTAGCTGAAAAATGAGGCTGGAGAAGGAATATGTTTTCCTGCCTATAAATACATCCTGGAAAGTAAATGCGAGCGGAGGGAAAGGCGTTGGGACACTGAAGGGCAACTGTGGAAAAGCAAATGAGTAGGAACTGGCCATGAATATTTTTAGCCTGGAAATCGGAAGATCTTTCCAGTAGGAGTATCGGCGACTGAAATAAAAAAGTAACTCGTTTAACACATAACTTCCTGATTTTATCAAGGAAAAGGCATGCCAGTGTGGAGCGATAAACAGCTGGGATGAAAGCCCTTTAAAGGTCTTCCATCCCAGATCAGCTCCCCTTGGAAAGTTCCTGTCCATTTTGATGCATGGTACGCTACGTTCCTTCCTGCACCAGGGGATGAGTCATGGCTACATGACTCCGTGGGTGGCCAGAAGTGATATCTCCACCACTTACATCTTAATTCCTGATTATCCCATGATGTTCTCCAGCTCCTGCTCCCTCACTTAGCACACGGCAGAGATGTACCCATGTCCCAATCTCCCCACAACCTCCCGATTCCCCTGTTTCCCACAGCCACCGCCGTGGTGTTGCTTTGGCCAAGGGCGTGGGGGTGATGTTTTGCCCCTTCGGTCCACAAGAGCTTCCATTTCCTTGTAGTCCTGGCCCTCACAGAGAGCCAGAAGTCATTACTCAGAGCCTGTTTCTTTTATTAGCCAACACTCTGTATTTTTAGGGATTTTTTGGAAGTTGTGAGTGTCAATCACACCCATGTTGAGATCTCTCAACTCATATTTTTGAGAGGAGAAAGCTTTTCTCGGCACTCAGCAGCATCCCACGCTTCCATCACGCTGGAGGCGCTTGTGTCCGGAGGTCTGGGTAAACTCTGGGTGACCCTGAGATCTGCAAGTATTTATAAAACACGTTTAGCCAGGGTTTTTCCCTCGCAGCACTGGGAGCTGATCTGTCTGTGCCTTGCATTTCGTGTTCCTGCCGTTCTCCAGGAGCACCAGGGAGGCACCGGGAGAGGGAGGCGTGTTCCGTGCTCCAGCAGCACCCCGGCATGGGATCACAACCTCCTGGTGCTGCTTGGTTAAAGGCTTTTTTCATCCTGATCAATACCCTAATTGAGCTGTGTGGTCTTCCATCTTCCAGGCATTTATTCAGATAAGGGGAACAAACACTATATATAGAGAGGTATGTAAGCCGGAATCGGAGTTGTGCAAATCTGGAACTACCTCATTTAAATAACTGGGGGATGGATCCAGCTGAGTGTTTGGTGTACGTGGAGTACAGATAATTACAATTAATGGGGATTTACTTTAAGCAAAGTAGGTCAGAAAAAAATGACATCTTATTGTGTCATTAGTTTCCATCAATTACTTCCATGTTGTTTGCTCAGTTCCCAAGTCAAACGAGTGTGGGCTGACAGCCTCGCAAGCTCAACTTGGTATTGTCTCTAAAAATCAAACTGTATTATTTCTGCCTCATGCATCATCACTAACAATAAAGCATCCACTGCTGGAATATAGCAGGTGGCTTTGTTATTCATGCATGAGGCAGAAAAAGCTCCAGCTTCCGTTGCCACGACGTTCGTTTCTCCACAGGACGAAGAGTTGGGTGTGTTGGTAAACTTAGCAGTTATTGCGTGAGCTTGACTTAGAAGTCCCACTTAGGCCAGTCCTTCTGTTGATTAACATTGTTAATTTCTATTAATCTTTTTGAATGCTACGTGTATGTACCAGGGGAGGAGCAACAGGATGCTGATTTTGCTGCCACTTGTCTCCCTCTGTCATAGAATCGTGGAATCACAGAATGGTTTGGGTTGGAAGGGATCTCTTAAAGCTCATCCAGCTCCAACCCCCTGCCATGGGCAGGAACACCTCCCCACTATCCCAGGTTGCTCCAAGCCCCATCCAGCCTGGCCTTGGACACTTCCAGGGATCCAGGGGCAGCCACAGCTTCTCTGGGCCCCCTGTGCCAGGGCCCAACCACCCTCATTATAAAAAATTCATTTCTTCTATCTAATCTAAACTGACCCTCCTTCAGTTTAAAACCATCACGCCTTGTCCCTTTCATCCCCATCTTCCTTACAGGCCTCCTTCAAGTACTGAAAGGCTGCAAGAAGTTCTCCCTGGATCCTTCTCTTCTCCAGGTGAACACCCCCAGCTCTCCCAGCCTGGCTCCAGAGCAGAGAGGCTCCAGCCCTCGCAGCATCACCTCCTCTGGACTCTCTCCAGCAGCTCCACGTCCTTCTGCTGTTGGATCCCAGATCTGGAGGCGGCTCTGCAGGTGGGGTCTCACCTGAGCGGGGCAGAGGGGCAGAGTCCCCCCATCCTCTGCTGCCCACGCTGGGGGATCAGCCCAGGGCATGGGGAATTTCTGGGCTAGGAGAGCACATGGCCAGGGCATGTCCAGCTCTCGCCCACCACTTGGTGACACTGGGCTCTCTAGGAGAGGTTAGAAGGTCCCAAATGTTTTTTCTTGAAAAGCCAGCTCACAGCCATCATAAGAACTGCCTCTAGGAGAGCGTGAGGAATGTTTGGTGAAGCTTTCCAGTTCCATCCCTTTATTAGGAGGGCTTCATTTTTGAGTTTTCATTTTAGCAATGCCATTGACTGGTAAGTGTTACCAGTGACTGTCAATAGTGTTAGTCCTTACTGATCATAAAGTCATGGAATCACAGAATATTTTGGATTGGAAGGGACCTTAAAGACCATCTTGATCCACTCCGTGGCATGAGTTGGGAATCTCCCACTAGACCAGGTTGTTCAGAGCCTCATCCAGCTTGGCCTTTAAACAACTGAACGTGGTTTGTTCTCACAGCTGGACCAGGTGCTTCACTTCCACTCCCAGTTCCTTACAAGTCCCTGAAACACGTTCAGGTCCTCAGACATTACATGGTAAAAACTGGATAACAATTCCCCACTATATATGAAATTATATGGATCCCAACCTTGTGTCTATTGGACAGAAATGTTACATTTAAATCACTTTACACTTCCTGAAAAATTTAAGAATTAGTGTGGTCTTGAGACGTGTGCATTAGTGAACTTCATCGTTGCTGTTATCTCGATCTTACCTGCGGTGACAGGGTTTATTCAGCTCTCCTCAGGCTCCCTTTAATCTCCTGAGAGCTGCAGCTGTTTTCATTTATTACTGTGCATTAAAAGGAACCTGTCTGCTCTCCCTGCTTCCCCAAAAATGCCTTTGTTGGACACCTTTTCCGTGCCATCAGCTGAACCAGTGACATCAGATGCCTGGTCCTGGGGACTGGGGCTGGGCAGGGGAGGGTGACTGCACGATTTCCATCCTGCTGCCTTTTCTGGAAGTACTTGCAGCTTTCCCATTAAACCGAACACGGGATAATCCCCTCAGTCCCGCTCCTCGAGGAACTGGTTACCCAGTAGGAAGGAGCAACGTGACTTCATCAGCCAGAGAAGGTGGTGAGCAGTGCAGGGAACTGTGTTTCTCCCCTTGGAGAAGCATTAACAGCTCAGGCCTCCAGTTTGATGGACTTGCTCAGTGCTTTTCCAAGCTGGGATTTAGGAAAAGCGACTACACAGCGTTTCCTACTTCCCCCCATGGGATTCCAGTGATTTAATTGGCTCTGAAGGGCAGGGATGTATCTCATAGAGTAGCTGGCTGCTGTTGTCAGTGTGCCATGCTGCTCTTCAGAGCTCCGTGAAAAATAAACTTATCAGGCAACGCTTCCCCTTCCAAACAGGGTGAAGTTTGGCCCCTGTGCCAGTGGGAAGTGTGTGTAACATCCAGTTTTTCTGTTCTTCTGCATCACTGGGAAAGCCAATGTGGAGCCGTGGGCCGTGGGAAGAAGTGGAGCTGGGTTTCACACCTCGACTAAGGTAAGGTGTATTCCCTGTGGAATGATTCCCCTTCCCACAGTCCCTGCTGCTTATTTTTTATAACTGATAATCATTGAATCCCAGAGTGGTTTGGGTGGGAAGGGGTCTAAAAGTTCATCTTGTTCCACCCTCAGCTGTGGGCAGGGACACCTTCCACTGTCCCAGTTTGCTCCAAGCCCTGTCCAACCTGGCCTTGGACACTTCCAGGGATCCAGGGGCAGCCACAGCTTCTCTGGGAATTCTATTCCAGGGCCTCTCCACCCTCACAGGGAACAATTCCTTCCCAGTCTCCCATCTAACCCTGCCCTCTGGCAGTGGGAAGCCATTCTCCCTTGTCCTGTCCCTCCATCTCTTGTCCCAAATCCTTCTCCATCTCTCCTGGAGCCCCTTTGGGCCCTGGAAGGGGCTCTGAGCTCTCCCTGGATCCTTCTCTTCTCCAGGTGAACACCCCCAGCTCTCCCAGCCTGGCTCCAGAGCAGAGGGGCTCCAGCCCTCGGAGCATCTCCGTGGCCTCCTCTGGTCTCAGTACAACAGGTCCACGTCCTTATGCTGGAGGCCCCAGAGCTGGAAGCAGCACCTCAAGTGGAGTCTCGTGATGCTGTAAACCTCCCCCAAACCTATGAATATAACAGAAGATTTTCTTTTATTTAACACTGTCACTGCAGAATTGTTAATTAAATGCGTGACCTTTTGTATCAAACCAAATAAAGACAGGATGGTGCACAAATCCTAACATACTTGGGCTTCCCCCTGGAAAAAAGTCAAGGAAAAGGTAACTGGTGACTGCAGCTTCTTCCATCTCCCTTTGGCTGAAACATCAGCCCAAGCATTGCCTCTTTCCAATGAGGGCTGCTACACCTTGGTGTCTTTACTTCTTCTCTTCTTGGTCCTTCCTCTAGACAAGGTACTGCAGAGGAATCCCCTCATCACCTTTCCCTGATTCCCTGCTGATCTTCTGAGATCCTCCATGGATCTAAAGCCCTGTGCACAGCAGGTCGCCTTGCTTTTCTCTCCTTTTTCATCCTGAGGATAGAATTTCCATTTCCTTTTTATTACTGTTGTTTATGGCGTGAACCTTGGAGCTGTCCTGTGCAGGGCCAGGAGTTGGACTTTGATGGACCTTGTGGGTGCCTTCCATCTCTGGATATTCTTTAATTCTGTGTTGGTGACACCTTTGCAGCCCTTCTCTTCTCCCCATGAACCACACGGGATTTCTCATTTTTGTGTCCTTTTGCACTCAGTAAATCTTCTCCCCCTGCCTTGGCTCCACTTCAGCCACCATTTGTACCACCTTGGTCCTGAGCGGGAACGTAGAGTCCCAGAATGGTTTGGGTTGGAAGGGACCTTAAAAATCATCTAATTCCAATCCCCTGCCTGGGATCTTCCCATCCCATACCTTTGTCCTCTCCTGACTCAGCTCCTCTTGGCAGAAACAGGCTCTGGTTTCAGGCAGCAACATGGAATTTTTACCTGTTTTGGGGAGATCCATTCACCTGCCTTTGCCACGTGGCATTAAGTGTAAGGAGCTGGGGCATAAACACTCTTTATTCCATAATGGAGCAAAACTTTTTTGTAGGATAACAAACACTCTCTTTCTTTCTTCCTTTTATTCTCCCACCATATTGAAAGCATCACCAGTTCCCCTTCTCTGTTTTTAAATGCTTTTAATTAATTTGGCTTTGCACAGGTCATTTCATAACTCAGGGGACAAATGGGATTTGCCCAGCTTGAAATGGACATTGGAAATCTCTCATCTCTATGGCAAAAATTGTCACATGGCTGTTTCAGACGACATCTCAGAACGAAGTCTGGCTATTCCAAAGTCCTGGTTCAGGCACACTCTGTGCTTTCTGATATGTGCAATCACCAGCATTTCCAGCTTTGCCAAGTTCTCTTGTAATTTCTTCCATCTGCCAGTGCACACAATATTTCTGAATCTGTTAATTAAGGAACTGAAGTTTTGCCCTAAGACACCAGAGTAACTGGTTCCGTTTCTTTGCAGGGAAAACTGATGCCTGCCTTGTCCATAATTACCTAAATTGTTGAGGGAAAAAAAATAAAAATATTCTGCTTTCATGTTGATTCACTTTTGTAATTTCATTGCCGGGGCTAAGTGTGGCGCCCATTTAAATTATCTCCTGCTCTCATTTTACTCAAGACATGTTATTTGCTAACAAAGATTCAACATGGAAAAACTGGAAGGTGACAACTACCTCCTTCATCAATGCAAATGACAATAATCTCCTCTCCTCCACCGTGTAAATATAAACACTGAATCATCCCAGACAGAAATACCCTTCTGCATTTAGAAATATGGATGTGCAAAGGAGACACCTGCTCTCATTTATGGAGTCATAAAACTCAAGTTTCTCCAGTGATTCCATGGCAAATCATTCGGGAGATCAGCAGCAGTGTGGACACAGACTAAAAGTGTCCCTGGTGTTTATTCCAAGAATATGGACATTCTTCACCCTTTGGTTATACTTGCACTTGGAAAGAGAAGATTCATTTTCCTTCTTGTCAGATTATTGGAGTTATTTGAATTAAAAACCAGCCCATACAATTCCACTATAATTTATTTTTTCTAATAGCTCTTTGATGTTATTAATAGCTCTATATAGCTTCTAAAGCAACATCAAACCTTCCACAAGTGATCACCTCTCGGGGTAAGTGCCGTTGGGTGTGCAGAGGCTTCTGGTGAGGGTGATCTCAGGGTGATGCTCCTTTCTGTCAGAAACTCAGCTGATGGAAGAGCACGTGGAAGTCTTTGCCATCAGACTTTTAGATGTTCAGTTCTGTAGTTGACAGCACTTGAGTTCAACCATAAAATCCCAGAATGGTTTGGGTTGGATGGGAACATAAAGATCATCCCCTTCCACCCCATGCCATGGGCAGGAACACCTTCCACTATCCCAGCTGGCTCCAAGCCCTGTCCAACCTGGCCTTGGACACTTCCAGGGATCCAGGGGAAGCCACAGCTTCTCTGGGCAACCTGTGCCAGGGCCTCCCCACCCTCCCAGGGAACAATTCCTTCCCAATATCCCATCTAACCCTGCCCTCTGACAGTTTAAAACCATTCCCTCTTCACCATGTTTTGAAGAAGGCTATGAAAGTTTGTGACTTCCAGAGGGTCAGATGACTGCAGCGACCTCTTTGCCTCCTGGATTCTCATGAATCCTCTCTCTGGCACTGGGAAAACTTCACCCAAACGTGCATTTAACAGGAGCACTGCAGACCTACAACCCCCTGCCCCCTGTGACAGAGCCTGCACAAGAGGAGCATCCCCAGGACTCAAACTTTGCTCAGCCCCACTCGGGGCTGTTGGCAGAGCCCGCAGGCGTGGGCAGCTTTGTGGGGTCTGGGTCTGAAAGGTATTTTGGTAAATGTGAGGGTCCAGCTGTGGTGTAAAACATCTCTGAGGAGCTGAGAATGCAAAAACTTTGTCAAAATTCTTGAACGAGAGGGACAAACCCTGTCAGAAAATCCCCTTGGGATGGATTTGGCTGCATTGTGCCATAACCCAGCAAAGCAGAACATAGGGGCAGCTCCTGTTGAGTTACTTTTTGCATAAGAATGTTAAACCTAAATGCATAAAATAACACCATCCTTCTTCTCAGAGGTTGTGTCACAGAATCACAGAATGGTTTGGTTGCAAAGGACCTTGAAGATCATCTCGTTCCAACCCCCTGCCATGGGCAGGGACACCTTCCATGGACCAGGTTGCTCCAAGCCACTGTTTCCTAAACAAAGTTGTTAAATAAACCTGTACATGGCTCCATGAATCTTGCAGAGAAGACAGAAGCTGACACCTCCAAAGGCAACCCTTCTCTCACCCTGCTGAAAATCCAAGTTCTCCAGGCTCTGCTGGCTTCTCTTTTCATTCCTCCTCGTGCTTTGAGCCATTCCTTTCTCCACAAGGATGGCTGTTTAGATGCTCGCCTTCTAATCAGCCACAATTACAGCCTTTTCCAGGATCTTCTGCTGCCAAATTGGAGGGGGGAAAAAGAGAAAAGGTTTTTAAAAATAAGAGAGAGAGAGGCTAATGCTTGCAAAGACATATGTGTTTAGTGTTGTTGGCAGATTTGTAAACTTATTAGTGCCTCCACACACCATGTAATTAAGATCTACTGGTAATTAGTCAATAGTTAAAAATAGGGGTTGGTATTGTGCTGCCGAAAACGCCTACAAAATAATGTGTTCTCTGCTCTGAAGATGCAGTTAGTGTCTCTAAAAAATGTTAATTTTAAAAATATGTATTCGTTTCAGAGGCAGATTTTTAGCAGAGATTTCAGTGAGAGATTGTGTGTGTGTGCGTGCGTGTGTGCATCCAACCTATTTATCTCTCCACATTTATGTGTGTTTGTGTGATGTCCAAAGAGCCTGACTGCATGTTTTGTCTTGAATAAAAATGTTAAGCTACAAAACTGCAGACTCGGCACAGCCGTGGAGGGGGAACGGGCACCGTTCTCATTTGTCGATTTCCATTGGAATAAACCTGCTCATCAAAGGAAATTGTTCAGAAATCCACGGGAATGGCAGATGTGCAGCACCATGGGGCAGATGTCTGGTGTTTGGAGAGCTGTGTGTGTATTTTCTAAATATTCAGGGATTACCACGGTCTATGGATATAATCCTTTAGTAACCTGGAATGTCAAAGACAACACAAAAGCTCTAATGCCTTGTAGCAGACAATTTGGCCAAAGTGCCCTGGAAGAGCAGGTTAGAAGTCACTTGTCCTTATCCTATGAAAGAAGACCCAAAAGAGGTGATGTGGTTTTTTAAGATTTCTTAACTCCTGCTGCGTAACCTGCTCCAGGAGCTGTGAGAGTTGCTGGTGATGTTCTGAAAGGACGTCTCATTTGGCTGTCATAAGCAATCTGCGGTGATTTGTTGTGCAGACAGGCATTTGTCTCAAGTAATCCAAAGGGCTTATTGTGATTGCTTGCTAGATCCAAGGAACGTAGAGTCGACTCGATGGGGGATTCATTTATTATGCTCCCAAACCTCTCCTAAATCTTTCCTTATGTCATGTCAATGGATTTGTCAGGCCACCCTCAGACAGCGGCGATGCACTGGTGGGGGAGGTTTACCTTTGCCAAGGAGAGTTGGTCGCTGCGTTGATAGAGCTGCTCCTGAAGTGCCTGTGGAGAGGGGGATTCTGCTCCAGGAAAGAAACTGGACTTTGTTTCGTGCTCTGGAGAGAAGCACCTGTTGTGGACCTTAAGAGAAAAAAAAACTACTCCAAATCCAGGGTAAAGCAGCAAAGACCAAGCCTGGACCGTCCTACCAAGGACAATGAAGTTGTTTCATGGGTTGTTCATGATACAACATGAGGTCATAGAACCATAGAATAATGGACTGGGTTGGGTTGGAAGGGACCTTAAAAACCATCCAGTTCCACCCCCTGCCATGGGCAGGGACACCTTCCACTATCCCAGGCTGATCCAAGCCCCGTCCAACCTGGCCTTGGACACTTCCAGGGATCCAGGGGCAGCCACAGCTTCTCTGGGCACCCTGTGCCAGGGCCTCCCCACCCTCACAGGGAACAATTCCTTCCCAATATCCCATCTAACCCTACTCTCTGCCACTGTGAAACCTTGTCCTTTCACTCCAGGCCCTTGTAAATGGTGTTTCTCCAACTTTCCTCTTGGCTCCTTTTAGGTACTGGAAGGCCACAATTAGGTCACCCCCAAACCTTCTCTTTTCCAGGCTGAGCAATCCCTACTCCTTCAACCTTTCCTCTTAGAAGAGGTGCCCCATCCTCTGATCATCCTGGTGCCTCCTCTGGACTCACTCCAATCCATCTCCTTCCTGTGCTGGGGACCCCGTGTGGGGTCTCACCTGAGCGGGGCAGAGGGGCAGAATCCACCTCCCCCTCCCCTGCAGCCCACGCTGTGGGATCAGCCCAGCACAGGGGGTTTCAGGGCCAGAGCATGTCCAGCCTCTCATCAGCACCTCCAAGTCCTTCTCCCAGGGCTGCTCTTGACAGGTGACATCTGGAAAGCCCTCTGAGCATCCCTGCTACCCAAACACCTGGCATTGCTACCTTTGAGTTCACAGTAGGATTTATAGTAATGTTTCTGTGATGCTGAAAATGAATTTCAATTTCATTGTGTTCAACTGTGGCATTTATAGAGTGAGTTTTCTGCTCAAAAACCTGAATAGCCATTGAAACTTATTTTCAAATAGCTTTTTCAGGTATGAATGTGTCCATTCTCTCACCCTTTCCAAGTCCTTTTTCCCTAGTTAAGTGTGGCAGTTAACCAGCACGTGGCAAATACTTTGGGAGTGTCATTAAGTTCATTACACAGAACTCACGAGCAGAGTGACGTTTTATGATGATAATTAAAATGTATAGATGTATTTTGGGGATGCAGTTTGGTTTTAATCAAATAAAATCACTCAATGGAAGAAAAAAGAATCCAAACAAATTATGGAATCACAGAATGATTTGGGATCATCTCATTCCACAAGCAGGGACACCTTCTAGATGAGTTTGCTCAAAGCCCATCCCCAAATAAAAGTGAAACCAACGATGTTTGAACAAGGAGTGGCTTTAAGAATTCCCTTCTTTGGGAGCTCTGCCTGTCATCTGCAGCTTTACCTGAGAGAAGACATTGATAGGATGTCTTTTGTCTCCTTGGGGTCTAGTAGAAACTGTTGGGGGGATGGAGTTGTTGGAGCGGATAGGAATGATAAAGACACAGAAAATCAGAGATGGGCGCTCTGAGGATGTGACCTCCCCAGCTTTGTTTCCTCAAGAAACCAGAGAAACATAAAAAAACCCTTTTATTCCCTCGGCTCTTTTTGGCTTTGCTTCTTCCAGCTCTTTTATAAATCACCATTCCCAAATCTCACTGTCCAGCCTGGGGTCACTCGGGACTCAAACACATCCTGCAGCGTCGCCTTGGGGTTGGTGCACATTTCTCCTGGAGCAAATCTCCATTTATCAGCTGATCAGCCACCACTGGGGAGCACCAGTTGATCCCCACTCATGCCAGAGCTTGAGAAGAAGTCACTGCATGAGAACTGCTGGGGCGTGAGGACCTCCGGGACACGCGGCTGCCGAGGCTGGACAGTGACAAATCTCTCCAGAGGGACTCGGGACATCTCCTGCACAGCCTGCAAAATCCTGGAGGACTCCAGGACTGGGAATAGGAAACAACTGCTGGTCTGTTTCAGAATGTGAACTAGGAAGAAAAGCCCATTTGAGACAAATGGCAATGGGTTCAAGGAGTGCTTTGGGGTGAAAATGTGTGGAAAGGGGAATTATTAAAGATAAATGTTTTCCCTGATCTTAGTTTTCTTACAGGACCTTGCTAAAGGCCAGCAGTGGGGAGAAAATACGAGGTGAATCCTTGGTTCCAAAGGATCATGCAGGTTGGAAAAGACCTCAAAGATCATCAAGTCCAACCTTTGACCACCTTGTCAACTAAACCAGAGCATTTGGTGTCACTTCCAGCTGTTCCTTGAACGCCTCCGGGGATGGTGACTCCACCACCTCCCTGGGCAGCCCATCCCAGCATTTAACAACCTTTTTTGTAAAGAAATTCCTCCTGAAGCCCAAAAATTTGGAGCAATCCAGCTGCTGTAATGCTCCTGGGGCGGCCTGCTCCCCAGGAGGATGCACAGGACCAGTTTGGCCCACGGTGAGGAGAGGCTGGAGCAGCCCCCGTGCTCCTGTCCCTGCAATACACAACTCGTCAGGGTTTGCTTCACAGCGATGTCTTTTCTTCTCAGTTTGGAGTTTTGCTTTGAAAGGCAGTTCCGGTGACTCTGATTTGTGATGACAGCAACTTCAGTGGCATTTAAAGAGACTGGAAGGAAGAGATAAATAAGCTTGAAGATTGCTTAATAAAGCAGTGGAAGAATTGTTCTTCCCTGTGAGGTTCCTAAACACGAAGCCAGGCGTGGGAATTCGTCTCGCCTTGTTTTAGCCATCTACAAGTTGGACATCTTCCTTGTTCAAGCTGATCACTCCGAGTTTCTCCGGAGGGTTTGGAGAGGATGTCAGCACAACTGGAAGGCAATTCCTCTCCCTGTTTTAGGCATGTTCTTTGGGACAGGAGGAACCGTGCTCTGGTCTGGAGGTGCCCATCCTTTTTCTGCTGACTGCACAGAAATTTAACTTTTAGAGGAGTGAAATTAGGCAAGGGCAATCCAGACCAGACAGTGAGAAGAACCTTGTTCAGAGACAGATCCTTTGATTAGGTGACACTTTGAGTCTTGCGTCTTGGGTTGCCAGAGAGCCAGGAATGGTGAGTTTGGTCTTTGGGAAGTGTCACAAGGTGTTCCTTGTGGCATCTCCCATGGGAAACCCAGCTAGAACCAGAGAAACCCACCTCCTGCTCTGCTCAGGGGTTGGGTCATGCAGGACAGAGGGAATCCCATGGAGGTCAAGTGAAGCTGAAGGACAGCAAGGACTCCTCAAAGAGGAGTGTGAGGGACTCAGTTCTCTGCTGGTTAGGCTGATCAGAAGGGGCACGAGGGAGTCTGCGGCACAAATGCTCAGGTTGAGTCTCAGAGAGGATAACAAGCTCTGGCATTTTTAGGGCAGAATGGAAAGAAGATTAAAAAAAAATGAAAAAAGAAGCTGAAACAGCAGCAAACAATAACTCTTGATCTAAATCTTACAGATCACTGTACTTGCAATGGGGCAACTGTCCAGGTGAAGACTGCAAAACTGGGCCTGTGGACTGAGACCTACCTTGACCCAAAAAGTTCTTAATTGTCCTTCCACCTCCAGCAGAGATTGTGCAGCCTTGATTAGTAGCTCTGCAGCTCCTGTAATATTTCGCCTTAAGAGAGGAAAGAATTCCCATTCCTCTGAGACATTCTCACCCCGTCTTGTTGCCCAGAGAGGCTATGGGCTCCCCATCCCTGGAGATGTTCAGTACCAGGCTGGGTAGGGATCTGAGTGACCTGGTTTAGTGGAAGGTGTCCCTGCCCATGGCAAGGGGTTGGACCTGGATGTTCTTTAAGGCCCCGTCCAACAGAAAACATTCCACGATTCTATGATTCAATAAAGAGAGACTTCATTCATAGACCTGACCATGAAGAACAGTCCTGGGAATGGCAGAGGGAATGGTTTTAAATTAGGAGAGGTTTAGTTTAGAGATCAGGAAGGAATTCTTCCCTGTGAGGGTGCTGAGGCCCTGGCACAGGTTGCCCAGAGAAGCTGTGGCTGCCCTTGGAAGTGTCCAAGGCCAGGTTGGACGGGGCTTGGAGCAACCTGGGCTAGTGGAAGGTGTCCCTGCCCATGGCAGGGGATCAGGCTAGATAAGCTTTTAAGTCCATTCCAACCCAAGCCATTCTAGGATTCTATGATCCTGCTGATCCTGCTTAGGACAGGTCAGAAATCCCCCCAAGAAATCTCTCCATGAGAATGGCACTCATTGCTCTTTCAAGTCACCGCTGCGCGAGGTGCTGTGAGGATGCAGCGAGCCCGGAGCGTGGCTGCTCATTAATTAACATTCCAGGGAGAAGCCTCCGGTTCCACTCCCGTGAGCAAGTTCCCCTCCTTGGTGTGGCTGCAGCTCCCAGCTGCCAGGAGGATTTGGTGCGAGGTGGTCGGGTCAGCAGGGTGAGAGGCAGCAAACTCCTGTTTTCGGGAGCTGGGGTAGTGTGGTGACACTCCGGGGACAAGCACACACCCCGTTCTTTGCTCCAAGGTTCTCACAGGGAATCCAACACCCTTGGATTGCTCATGTCATGTACATCGCTGCTTCCACCTCCTTGCCAGCAGCTCTTTTATCACTTCTTGATTAAACAAAACATTTAAATCCTTATCCCTTATTGTGTCTCGATCCTGAGACGTGTCTGTGTGGCAGAATATTCAACCCAGCTCCCAGTGCCACTTGTTTCAAGGAGCACAGATGGGCTTCAGGTTAATTTTGGGTGTAATATTTTGCTGAATCAGGATCTTTCCCTGCAAAGGACAACTTCCTAGGTACAGAGAGGGCAGTGCAAGGAGACATCCCTGTCACTGCAGGAGACACAAGCTAACGCTGTTTTTGCAGGAGAAAATGTGCATGGGAGGACCTTACAGCTTCCTCCTGAGCCTTCAAGTCTACCTTGAGCTGCTTAATGGGGTGTTGATAGAGGGTGACTTGGGAGCTGGACCTCACCTGAGGCTCGAAGCCATGAGAGCCATCCAACTTTAGGAGGGATCTCAGCGTTTTCAATGTATTTTCTATCCCTATTGTCCGTCCATCCATCCATCCATCCATCCATCCAGGCTGTGCGTTGGCCTCAGTCAATCCACTCCTTGGATTTTTTTCCTGCCAGGTGGGGATGTATTCACCTCTGAGTTTCACATCTAAAGCCCTCTATCACAGTTCGGGTCTCAACAGGTGAGTTGGGCCACAAACTCCTTTGGGGGCATCACTGCTGGGAAACAGAATCATGGAATGCCTTGGGATAGAAGAGACCTTAAAGCCCATCCCATTCCCACCCCCTGCCAAGGGCAGGGACACCTTCCACTATCCCAGGTTGCTCCAAGCCCCGTCCAACCTGGCCTTGGACACTTCCAGGGATCCAGGGGCAGCCACAGCTTCTTTGGGCACCCTGTGCCAGGACCTCCCCACCCTCTGAGCAAACAGTTTCTTCCTAACTCTTCCCTCTGTCAGTTTGAAGCCACTCCACCTGTCCCATCACTCCATGCCTTTGTCCAAAGTCCCTCTACCTCTTTTTTATGAGTTCCCTTTAATTACTGGCAGGTCACAATGAAGTCTCCCTTCCCAGACTGAACAACCTCTGCTTTTTCAGCCTGTTTTCCTAGGAGAGGTGCTCCAGCCCTCAGATCATCTTTGTGGCCTCCTCTGCACCGATTTCCCAGGACCTCTCCTTTTTTCATCAGAAGAGCCTGGACGTGGCCCCAAAACACTCTCCCCGCGTGGGCTGTGTGGGTTTCATGGACAGAGATGATCAGTGGCTCTCACAGCACTGCAGCAAAGCCTGTTTTCCGTGGATCCCTGAGTGCTTTCCCCCAGAGCTCGGGGAATTGCAGATCCGGGTGCGTTTGACAGTGCGAAGGCAGAGTAACAGTCTGGCAGCTGAGCCCCGCTGGGAAATCCTGTGCCTGCCTGTGCTGGCTCCCGACGTCAGGAAGCTGCATGACCAGAGGTGATACCTTCATTTCCAGGTGCTTCTGCTCTTTCAGCTATTTGCCTCCCAAAATCACTCTTTATTGCTACGTGTGAAAACCTCCACCACTGTGCGAAATTACTGTGGATCAGATGGCAGCGGATCCCTGGCGCTGGCTTTCAATAGGATACTTCACAGCTCTCTGCTTGCTGGGAAACATCCATTTCTGCTCCAGCCTGTGCTGACCCGCAGAAATCACAGCTTTCACAGCCTCCTGATGCAGAGCTGGGGCCCTGTAATCAAAGATGCAGCCGCTTGGATGTTTAGGTTTGAAGGGCATTAATTCGGGGTCCCCTGTACCCCCACCATGGACATTTTTGTCTGAGCAGTTTTTTACATTACAGCTGGATGCCCTTTTCTCCAAGATGCTGCTTTTCTGTGCCCTCTTCCTCCCTCCAAATATTCCAAAAAAGAAATTATTCCCTGTGAGGGTGGGAAGGCCCTGGCACAGGGTGCCCAGAGAAGCTGTGGCTGCCCCTGGATCCCTGGAAGTGTCCAAGGCCAGGTTGGACGGGGCTTGGAACAACCTGGGCTAGTGGAAGGTGTCCCTGCCCGTGGCAGGGGGGGGAACAAGATGATCTTTAAGGTCCTTCCAACCTGATCCATTCTAGGATTCTAAGAACTCTGCAGCACCTGGTTTATGTTCCAATGTTGAAGAGTTGCCTTATTGCAATTTTATCTTTTTCTCTTGCATATGTTGGAAATCTTACCTAGGGTGGGACCACACAGTCCCATCTGATTTCCCTGATTTATCCACAAAAATATGTGTTGATCCCAATCCTTGACCCCCATCAATGCACCCATCAGAGTGTTATGTTTCCTCCCTGGTTTGCAGTAGAATCATAGAATATCCTGAGCTGGGACCCACAAGGACCATTAAATCCAACTCCTGGCCCTGCCCAGGATACCTCAAGCAGTGATAGCACTGTGCCTGGGCTTTTCATTGACATGGAAACCAATGGCTTGTCATGGGAGGGAGGTCAGTGTTTCAGTGTTTGCTGAGGGTGGAATTATAGAGTCACAGAATGGTTTGAGTTGGAAGGGACCTGAAAAAACCATCTCATTCCAGCCCCTTGCCATGGGCAGGGACACCTTCCATAGACCAAGTTGCTCCAAGCCCTGTCCGTCCTGGCCTGGGATGGGGAGTCCACACCATCTCTGGGCATCTCTGAGGGCTCCTTCATCACTCCTCACTCCTGAACTGGGCAAAGTGTCACCTGCAGTCTCCCAGGATATTTCAGACTCGATTGCATAAGTGCCCTGTGGTGCTTTGCCGACGTTCCGGGCCGGGGTTTGCTGTTGGGGCGATCTCCCGAGCCGCGGATTTCCCGGCGCACAGTGACTCACTGTAGCACACTAATCACACCCAGCCCCTTCCGTGATCTCCCCAGCTCCTGCACAGGAATTGCCATTCCTACTTAGACCACCAGCTCATCAAACCCTCCGTCCTGCCTCCGGCGATGGCCAAAACCTGAGGCTCCCGAGGTTGCCTCCATCACACTCCAAAGTGACTGCACAGTTCTGGGTGTGCGGGTGGAAAAGCTCTTCCCCGGCTGCCGCCGAAGATCCACTTATGCGCTGGAGCATGAGATTTGATTACCTTTATTACAGGATCTTCGCATGCAGAGCTGCAAATGTTCATGGTCATGCAATTATCCAGTCACAGCAGTTGACTCAGTGACCTTCTTTGGCAGCGAAGTCCATAAATTGGCTTTACACAACGGAGGGACCTCTGAATTCCTGCTCCTCCATTGAACTTCGCCGACTGACATCCAGTGACTTGTGTTATACAGGGCAGGGGAAAATGGAAAGAGAATTTCGGGCCTGTTGTTTCCTTCTCTTTTTTCATTTGAATGTCCTCAAACTCATCTGTTGTCTTTACAAAACATTTTTGGATTTTTGACCGTTTTCTTTCCTGAAACAAGATAAACTTGTGCGGCTCCTCGGGGTGTTCTGGCACCCTGGAGCAAAGGTGAAGATCGCCCATGAAATGTCCAACAGATCCTTTGGCTTCTCTGGGCAAAGATCTCAGGTATGTTTGGGAAAATACAAAAATAATTGTGGAATCCCACAATGGTTTGGGCTGGAAGGGACCTTAAAGATCATCTTGTTCCACCTCCTGCCATGGGCAGGGACATTTTCCACTGTCCCAGGTTGATCCAAGCCCTGTCCAACCTGGCCTTGGACACTTCCAGGGATCCAGGGGCAGCCACAGCTTCTCTGGGCAACCTGTGCCAGGGCCTCCCCACCCTCACAGAGAACAATTCCTTCCCAAGATCCCATCCATCCCTGCCCTCTGGCAGTGGGAAGCCATTCCCTGTGTCCTGTCCCTCCATCCCTTGTCCCAAGTCCCTCTCCAGCTCTCCTGGAGCCTCTTTAGGCCCTGGAAGGGGCTCTGAGGTCTCCCTGGATCTTTTTCTTCTCCAGGTGAACACCCCCAGCTCTCCCAGCCTGGCTCAGAGCAGAGGGGCTCCAGCCCTCGGAGCATCTCCATGGCCTCCTCTAGACTTGCTTCAGCAGCTCCATGTCCTTCTGATGTTGGATCCCAGGGCTGGGGGCAGCTCTGCAGGTGGGGTCTCACGTGACGGGGCAGAGGGGCAGAATGCCCCCTCCCCTGCTGCCCACGCTGGGGGATCAGCCCAGGGCATGATCATGGCCGTGCCATGTCCAGGTCTTATCCACCAGCACCCCCAAGTCCTTGTTCCCAGAAGAAGTCCCATTCTCCTCGCAGCCTGTACTTGTGCTTGGGATTGCCCAGACCAAAGTGTAGGACCTTGCAGTTGGCCTTGTTGAACTTGGTGAGGCTCACACGGACCCACCTCTCCAGCCTGTCCAGGTCCCTCTGGATGGCAAAAGACAGGGAGGATCATTTCAAGGGTTGACACCATCTGAGACCCAGCAGAAGGGGGAAGATGATGAGTTCACCCCTTTGAATTTCAGGGGAGTTGAAAGACAAGAAGAAACTCAGGGATTCCGAGTATAACCTGGCCAGAGGTTGCATTTCTCAGTGAAAATGCACCAGGTATCACAAGGAGCAGGAGAAAGGCCTATTCAGGGAGAAGGAAAAAATGTTACTTTTAGGGAAAACAGTGCCACAAAATAACATTTAGCATCTCTTCCAGCACATGCTGCTGCAGCCTTGAGTGCAAGGAGCCGTAAAAGTGACTAAAGCAAGAGTCTCCGGAGCGGATTGCTCAAGTGAAAGGAAGCTGGGATGAAATGCCAGCCAGCCCCGTCGGTCCCTCACCCAGCACTGCTCAGAAATGCCTGATGCTTTCTGACTGGATAGCCAGGCCTGGAGTAATTACTCAGTTCCAGCGTTTTCACTTTTAAAGTGAAAAAGAGGCTTCTTATCTTTGCATGAGTTACAATTTTGCCTCGTATTTTATGAGCTGACACTGCTGGTGAAGGTCTTTGCTTCTGGTTTGCTCCACTCCTGGTCCTTGTGGCCTCGTGGCCGCTGTCCCCACCCTACTGGAATTAAAATCCCTGGGGATATGGCTACAACAGGGAAGGAAACAATTTGGGGCACAGACAGTCACCCCTACTGCTGAAGTGCTTGTTTCAGCTCAGGTGGAGCACTGGCTCAGGGATAACCTGGGAAGCTCAGGAGTTAACACAGACAAGGGACCATTCCCACTGAACCATCTGGAGGGATCATCCTGTTTTGAAGACTGAGAAGGTTTAAGAGCAGGAGCTGCGTTTCTGACTGGTGGGTGATCCCAGTCAAGCTCAAGGCAAAAATGCTGCAAGAGCCTTTCCAAGGATTCTGGAAGGGCTGTGTGGCCACGTGTTGGGCTGGGAGTTGTCCCAAGACCTGTGGGGTGTGACTCTTCCCTTCCAGTGACACCCCACACCACACCAGGTGGTCTCCCAGGACTGTCTCTAAATCCTCTTGGTCATGCAGGCACTGCACCAGTTGCCTTTGTTCCCTGACATAATTCCTCCCTCCATTTTTCCCCTCTTCAAGCCACAGCTCCAGCACCTCCCCAGCCCTTCCCTGTGCCAAATCCTGGGATCCTGATGAAGCCACCACAAGACCTTGGTCAGTGCAATCATTCCCTTCCTGGCCTCTGCTCACGTTCTGCTCCTGGAACTCCCCCTGCCCACATCCCTCCTGCCCTTGGGGCCATCCTGCTTCCCTTCCCTCCTCCACATCTCCCTTGTGCCACCGTGCTGCTTCCCAAGGACCTTTCCTCCTCTCTCCCAGCCCCTGCAGCACCCTGGATGCTGGGAGCTGAAGGACTGGCCTCCAAAACCTTGAGATTCCCTACACCAGGGGGACACCCCACGTTCCAGCTGAAAAGCAGAACATTTTTTGGGGCAACAGCATCACTTTGCCTCTTTTTTACCTTTCCATGCAGCCCATGAGTCCTTCCCTCCTAGCAGACCACTCTTTCCCAAGGGGAATCACAGTCACCAGCCCCCATGATGTTCTAAAACCTGGCATTGCTAAGCCATTCCCTATTTCTCCATCCCAGCCACCTCCCCCATGCTCTTTCCTTCTCTAATATCCAAGGAGCCACGGCTTAGGAGCCCCAGCTTAGCATCACCTCCTCTAATAGCATAAGCCCTGGATGAATTCCCTTGGTTTTAGGGCACAGGGTGTTGCTGGAATTCCTTGCCTCGTTCCAAGTGCTTGGGTCTTTTCTGTTATTTCTGTGCTGGATATTCAGAGCATGGGGAAATTTTATTTTTGCTATTATTATTTTGTTATCGTGATATTATTGGGATTTTTAAAGTCAGCATTTGCTCTTAGATAAGAAAACAGGGCTGCGACAGAGGGGGCTATATCATACATCCTCAGGAGGCAAAAGCTGAGTGACAAGTTAAAATCATCATCATAAAAAGTTCCTTTTGAAAAAAAAACACCCCACAATTCTTACTGTTTGGAGCAAATATTCCCAATCTTGGTCAGCTTGATCCTCCTCCCATGCCTGCCAAAAATAAAAAAACAGCTTTAGGACAGTCACTTCATTTGTATTTGATGCTTTTTTCAGGTCTGGGTTAAAGGCCACAGCTTGGTCAGAGGTGGCGGGGAGGACAAACAGTGGAGATGTAGAGCTGACGGGCATGTGGGGGTGGAAAACCCTGGAAGCGCTGGATGTGTTGGCTCTGATTTTATTTGGGTTTTGTCGGGCTAATTAGAAAGTGCTGCACACTCATGCATTGGCAGATCCTAAACATTGTGGTGTTGGCTGGCTGGGTGAACGCACGTGGGACTGGAGGGAGGGGCGTGCTTTGGGATCTCCCGGAGAGATGGAGCAGGGTGGAAAAGGGAGGCAGGATTGGGGATTTTCTTTGGCCACGTAACGCAGGCCATTTCCCTTTGTCCACGATGGGGTAAACTCCTCACTCCTGGAAAGGACACGAGCAGGCTGGAGGCACGAAAGGGAAGGAAAACAGATGAGGCATCCGTAAGAAATGCTTTGGAGTGGGGGCATAGCAGTGGTCCCAGCAGGAAGCCATTTATTCTCGGGATACTCACAAAGGGGCTTTGCCCAAGACATATTTAAGCAGCTTATGGCCATTAGACAAATGTTTAATCTGCAGGAAAGTGGGCCACCAGGCAGGCAGGTGCTGGGATGCAGCTGGGTCCGGGAGAGAGGGCAGTGGAGGGGACCCTGGGGACAGGGAACCAGAGGGATGCAGGACGGAGCGCGGGGTTTGCACCTCAGGGCTTGGCAGAGCTGGTGTGGCCACTGCGAATGACCAAAGGGTTCCTGTGGGAAGGTGAAAGGAGCCCCTGGAATCACCTGAGTGCAGCAGGGATGGGCAAAGAGACCCCAAGAAAGGCTGTCCCGGGTCTAGTGGCCCCTCTTCCACCCGAGTGTGACCTGCGGGGCCGGAGGCAGCCGGGTGGAAGGTGGTTCGAATAAAACTCTCCGGATGCGCAGCCCCGGCCTGACAGAGGCAGCCACCGCCCAAGGGCACGGAAAGCCAGACGGAAAATCAGCTCATTCCCAGACCTGATCCCAGTTTGCCCTAAATAAAGACGCGGGATCGGCCTGCGGGGGGCACGAGCAGAGCGGGAATAACTTCAGCCTGCACTTCTCCAAGAGCGAGCCTGGAGCCGGCATCCCTCGGGTGCGTGAGCAGCATTTCCCGGGCAGGTGCCGTCATTTTGCAGTTATCCAAGAGATGGCAGCCTTCCCTAAATCTTCTCCTGGGCTCTGACCGCGAGCCCGCGTTTCACCTTGAGCGCTGGCACGGCGGCTGGCCCAGCCCGTGGGACGCGAGGCTCTCAAGCTGCAGAGAGCCGCTAAAAGCCGCCTTTCCAGCCGCGCTGCCGGGATTTTCCTGGTGCTGGGTCCTGCCAGGAGAAGGAATCTGGGTTTTCTTTTGGTTGTACATCACCCAAGTTGCCTTCTTGCTGGCATCCTTCTTCCTATGGCATTGCTCACCGTCCGTGGTGCCTGGAGCAGCTCCTGTGGGAGGGGGTGTTTGTATTGGGATCTCCAGGGGGAAGTGTAGGAGGCAGTAATGCACTGGTCTGGGCTCTCAGCTCTCTGTGATCTCTATTCCCGAATTGTTCTTCGCTGCAGAAGGACACAATGAGATGGTGGGATGAGTTCTGTCTCCTGGTGCCTTTGCTGTGTGACAGAGCCACTGGTCACCCGCCCACAAAATTCCAGTGCGTCCCCTCAAAAAATCATGGAGTGGTTGGATTGGAAGAGACCTTAAAAACCATCTCATTCCATCCCCTGCCACGGGCAGGGACACCTTCCACTAGCCCAGGTTGCTCCAAGCCCTGTCCAGCCTGGCCTTGGACACTTCCAGGGATCCAGGGGCAGCCACAGCTTCTGTGGGCACCCTGTGCCAGGGCCTCCCCACCCTCATAAGATTCCCACCTTCCTTCCCAAAGATTTTACTCTTCCTCAGTGTTCATTGCAGGAGCTCATCAGAGTTGGAAATGAGGTTTCCCTTCATGCACCCACCCCGTGCATCTCTCCAGACCTTGGAAGTGGAAGATGGGAACACAAAGATAAATCCCATTCTTTTCCAAGCATACCTTTTATCAGTTTGCCCATCTCTCCACGTTGTATTTGCAGCCTGTGGAAAACTACAGACACCAAACCACAAATACAAACCAACACCCTCAGCTCTGTTCCCCCACCTCTGTTTCCCTGAGCCCACCAGTCCTAGAGAAAGAAGTCACACAGCCTATTCCTGGCTCTGTTCCCGTGGCCTTGGACACACTGGAGGTGTCTATTCCAGTCCATTAAACAGTGCCAGGGCCTGTTTGCTGGGCCTGAGGCCAGCTGGCATTACCTGGCCATGTCCAGACTATCACTGGTGTGTGAGCAACCCCCCATCCCTCCACCATCCCTGTTCCTTGCTGGTGAACACCTTTGCTGTTGTCCCCACCTGGCACGTGGACTGATACCTGCACCACGTTAGATCTTCGATAGGCCCCGTTCATCCCTGTTGACCCCAACCTCCCTAAAAGATGAAATTGTCACTGTCCACGGATCTTTTTCTCAGGTAAAACTCTGGTGGTCCATTTTTTAATTTCAATTTTTAAATCCTCTCCCTTTGCTGTGCATTAAAACTGAGCAAAGCATTGTTTCCTTCCTCTCAAAGAGACGCAGGGGAGACCTTTCCTCTGGGCTCAGGGTAACTTGGAGGTGCCATTGGGGGTGACACTGGAGTCCACAGCTGAGGACATTGATGGGAATGTAAGGAAAAACTGGCCTTAAAAATCTGCAGAAGACAATTCCCTGAGCCGTGGTGAGCTCTTCTCCAGGAAACCCACCCAGTCTCCCCCAGGACCGAGGTGTGGTGGCAGCACAGTCCCTCCAGCAGGGACTTCCAGCTGCTCCTCCTGGAGACGTTAGGAGGAAAGTCACAGTGACAAATGGGAACTGAGATCAGCAAGCCATGAAGCCGATTTGGGTTCTTTTATGCTTTCTTTTCCAGGGAAAGGGTGAGCGAAGAAGAGCCCTAGATCATGGAATCACAGCATTTTTGGGGTTGGAAGGGACCTTAGAGCTCATCCTGTTCCAACCCCTGCCATGGGCAGGGACACCTTCCACTGTCCCAGGTTGCTCCAAACCCTGTCCAACCTGGCCTTGGACACTTCCAGGGATCCAGGGGCAGCCACAGCTTCTCTGGGATCACTTCCATGTTCACCAGGTTTTTCTCCTTCACGTGTCCCCAGTGATGCCCAGAGGTGCTACCTCAGCTGGGAAGGAGCAGCTGGAGGGCACATTCCCTATGCTCTGTCCTTGGGAAGAGGCTCCTTGTCACTCAGCATGGATGCCATGGGCTGTTTACCCCATCAGGCCAACTCTAAAACAGGGCTGAATGACACATAAAGGGACAAAACTAAAGTCTTTCTGGGGACAAAACTTAATTATTGGTGGCAATTTGCAGATTCAGAAGCCACAGCGCAGTTTTTAGGCTGAATTAGCGCTGGCTGGGTCCAATCTGTTATCTGAGATGTGACAGATTGTGCCTCTCCCCTCCTGCTTCACCCTCCAGCAGCTCAATCCCGAGGATCCTGTGCCTTCCAAGTGTTCCTGTGACACCACACAGAGCTGCTCACACAGCCATGGTCATTTCCAAATTATTGGCAGTTCAGGGGGTGAGGATTGGAGCCCCTCTGCTCTGGAGCCAGGCTGGGAGAGCTGGGGGTGTTCACCTGGAGCAGAGAAGGCTCCAGGGAGACCTCAGAGCCCCTTCCAGGGCCTAAAGGGGCTCCAGGAGAGCTGGAGAGGGGCTTGGGCCAAGGGATGGAGGGACAGGACACAGGGAATGGCTTCAACTGGCAGTATTTGCATTTGACCACATCATCTCCGTGAACAAGGATCTCTCTGGCACAACTTACCAGATGTTTCCTGGACCTCTGCACCCAACTTTGTAGAAGACAATGAACCACACAGCACATTTCAGGGTGAGAACCGGTCTTTTTTATTGAAAGGACAAAAATCCATTTCCATCAAGAAAAAAAGAAAAAACCAAAGAAAGAAGAAACCAAAGAAGAAACAAAGTTTCTTCCATACAAGAAGAAACCAAGCATCACTTTCCGTCCTCCTCTCTACTTCCTTTTCCTGTGCGTCAGGCAGCAGTGCATCCTCCCGCAGTCCTCAGCGTGCTCCTCCCTCTCTCCTTTGCCACAGGTCCTGGAGCAATGCCCTCTGCAGCTCCTCTTGGGCTGGCTCTTGGCTGTGGAAGGAAGGAAAGATCGACATCTGCACTGACTGATTCCTCTTGGTCACCAGCATGGTCCAGTGACCATGATGGGACCCAGTTCCCATGGAGATCCCCAGGTGTCGGATGCCTCAGGATGGGGTGATTCTGGAGCTGAACTCCACTCCAAAAATCTTGTGAGCCAAACCCACCATAATTCTCTGTGCAAGACTCACTGTCCATACCAACTTCCCTGGGAACCTTTTTTCCTACAATCCCAGAATGGTTTGGGTTGGAAGGGACCTTAAAGCTCCTCCAGTTCCAAGCCCCTGCCATGGGCAGGGACACCTCCCACTATCTCAAGTTGCTCCAAGCCCCATCCCACCTGGCCTTGGACACTTCCTGGAACACTTTCACTTTAATTCCTTTGTGGTTCACTCTTATCTTTCATTTCTGCTCCACACAATTTTCCACCTTACCTGGGGTGGCCATCAGGGCCATTAGGAAAACAGCAAAGACAACGTAGATGACCCTCATGGCTGGATATCCACCAGGATGGCAGCAGCTCTGGGATGCAGCCTTGCAGGGAGAGCTTGCTAAGGAAAAAGCTGCAGACCCTGATATTTATAGACATTTCCTGACAGAGAGGACAGAGTTAAGAGGAGCGTGACTTTGCTGGTGCCCAAGGACACATTGTTTGCTGCTTAATGGGACCTTATGTCACTCCAACCCAGTGGCCATCTGACAATGAGACGTCCACCCTGTGCCCATTTGGCTGTTTGAAGGCCTCTCGTGTGCCCTGTGCAGGCGTCCCTCCCGTGGCAGCTGGGCTGCTCTCGGTCTGGCTGCCCAAACTTTTAGCACAGACAATTGGGACTGTCCCCCTGCTCAGGGGACTTGGTGCTGGCTTGTAGGAATGTTTGTGGTGATCAGTGTTAAAGCAATGAGTTTGAGACCCCTTTTTCTCCCTTTCCAAAACAGAGGCCTGAGAGGACTGGTCCTACCCCAGCCAATCCCAGCTGCCTGTCACCATCCAGACCCTCTACCGGAGTCCCAAATGCTGTGGCAATGGACATGCAAGTTGTTATCAAGCTGAAATGTCTTTCCTATCAAAAGAATACTCTGGCTGCCTGAAAGTAAACGTTACACACAGATTAATAGAACATAGCAAAATACCAAGGGCAGAGATGGCCAGAGTGGCTCAGGCCTCTACTGCCCACCCAAAGTGCCCTTCACACAGGCTGGGAGGAGTCACAGAATCACGGAATGGTTTGGGTTGGAAGGGACCTTAAAGATCATCTACTTCCAAGCCCCTGCCATGGGCAGGGACAGGGACAGGACAGGGCAGGGACACTTTTCACTAGAGCAGGTTACTGGCAGAAGAAAAAGAAGTCCTGGCATTTACATTTATATCAGATTGTGATTGATGTATTCCCACTTTTCCCTCTCCCTTGCGGAGAAGCAAAAAAATTCCTTCAGCACCTCCAGTCCAAGAAGAGGCTGAACCCAAGCAGAGACTCTGCAGGTTGTGTTCCTGGCAAGGAACGAATGTTTGAGCCTGAACAATGCTGGCACTGCACGATGCTGTTCCCTCTGGAACGGCCTGACAGCAGGCTGGGGCTGCCTGCCCCGCGGAGCAAAAACTGCTACAGCTCCTGCTCCAAGTGTGTCCACGTGGAGGGACTGGGAACGAGGGGGTCCCTTCCACATCCAGCTGGATATCACAGCTCTGAGATGCTGAACAGATCCCAAGCCCTGTGAGTTTGCAGTTGTTCTCTCTCTCTCTCTGCATGCAGTGCAAGCATTGCATTAGAGAAGTAGAGGAGTGTTATGGGTTTAAAACTTGGTTAGATGGACAGACAGATTTTCGGAGGAACTCTCTGCGAGAAACGTCCCCTCCACAGAAGGCAGGTTACAGCCACCCCTCCCCCAGCAGGGTCGGGAAAAAATTCCTCAGAGGAAAGTGAAAGGAGGAAAAAACCTATTTATTTAACAAACACACAGGAAAAGAATAATGCTAAATAATAAAACCTCTCGCTGTGGAGAGAAAACCTGGGAAGATTTTAGAGTCCTT
>VZTA01001395.1:0-12463 GCA_013398855.1 Mohoua ochrocephala | reverse complement strand
CTGCTGGAGCACGGCCGTGCCCAACAGCCGGGGCTGGGCAGCGGGAACGGCCCCCGCGGAGCTCGGGCCTGGCTGCCAGGAGCCTTTGTGAGAGGGAGCCGCGGGTCAGGGTGACACTGCACAGCCTGCAGAGCAAACAGCAGCCCTTTGGACATGGTTTTGCCCCAGGTCCTCCTCTGGCCGTGCCGCTTGTGGCCGGAGTCCCTCTATAAAACCTCCGCCCTCGGACACCTCGGACGCGCTTTTCTCCCCTGTGCCGAGATCCCCCCTGGCCTCCAGCCATGAGGGTGCTCTGCGTGGTCTTTGCTGCGCTCCTGCTTTTCTCCCTGGCCACCCCAGGTAAGACAGGGACGAGTGGAGGTGGAGAAAGCGGGGTCACCTGTGTCCCCTCCAGCCTCTGTGCCTCGGGCTGAGGGAGGGGGTTCATCCCAGGGGCAGAGGGGATCAGGTCCCTGGTGATCTGCCCGGCCTAGCCGGCACAATGGGTTTGGGATGGGATGAGTTCCACACTGCAAACGCCATCTCTCAGGCTCGGGCAGAGGGATCCAACACGTGCAGAGGAGGTTTGTAAATGTCCACCTGTCCCCCAGCTCACTGGGGACATGAAACGCATCCTGTCCTGGGTGGGTCTAACCCCAAAGGTACCCAGAGCATCAGACCCGCCCCGGAGCCAGTCAGGAGACAATTCCTGGGGCTCTGCCTTCCTACTTATCCATCATTTTCTCTCTAACCCCGCTCTGTCTCCTCCCGCGGCAGGGCACGGGCAGCCCAAGGGCTTTTGTGACGGGTACTGCGCCCACGCGTGCGGCGAGACCGAGGAGTGGTCCTTCAGCCCCTACTGCGAGGAGCTGCACTGCTGCATCCCCTCTCCCAAGAAGGGGAAATGACCCCGGAGGAGTCCGGCCCCGGAGGAGTCCGGCCCCGGAGGAAGGGCAGCGCTCGCCGCGGAGCTCCCGGCGCTGCTCCCAGGGTGCGGCCGGGGCGGTGCTCGGTGCTTTGAAGTAAAGATGGGCAGATGAGATGATTTCTGTGTGCTGTGAGGTTCATTCGCCTCCCGGGAGGGGACGGCCGGGGGAGGTTGGCAGCCAGAGCTCCCTGGAGAGCGGACACGGCACAGCCCTGATCGCCCCAGACCCCTGACACCAAAATAGACCCCTGACTCCAAAACGCCACCCGGGAAAAGCAAAGGGATTTTGGGATTTTCGGAGCAGAGAGGTGGCAAAGGCTGGGAGAGGGCTCATTGCTGAACCCAGTGCCTCCCTCCTCCACAAGCTGAGCCCCAGTTTATTTGTAGGGGACACAATCAGCCCCATGAGTCCCATTCAGCCTCTGCACTGCGGTTCTCAGTCCCATGGAGAGGTAGAAACAGGAGACAAACAGCACCTCCTTCCCCTTGCACCCCAAAATCCCATTCCTGGCGTGCCCACAGAGCAACCAACGCAGCCACTGAGGCTTTGGGGTCCCGTGGTTGCCCTGGACACCCTCACCAAGTGCCCTCTCAGCAGGGTCTGTGACCAGACCATTCCATGGGGGTCACCAAGAGCAGGAGAGCAGATGAGGATTCCTTCAGTGTCCCCTTCCCCAATCCCTCCCTCCACTGTGGGATAACCCAGTCACTCCAGGGGACATGGGCTGATCCGGTGCAGGGTGGCTCAGAACACCCCACAAACACCCCACCAATACTGGGGGCTGAGACATTTGTGTCCTGAGGGGTCACGGGGCAGAAATCAGCTCTGTTTCTCTGCAACCCTGCAGGAAATAAAGGAACTTTCCAGCCCTGGGGCCTTGCAGACACAGGGAAAGGCTTTGCACTGGTGTTTGTAGGACTGGAGGGTGCTGCAAGAGAAGAGAGGGGGTACAGACCTCTGCCTCTTGTGGGATGACTCCCAATTTCTGCACCAGGGAGGGCTGGGTCTCCTCTCCTCGGCAGCATCCTCTGTGTCCAGCAGAGATCTTGACACATGGAGCTGGAGTAAAAGCGATTTCTTCCTCAGGATAATTTATATATTTGTCTAAAAGTCCCATTTTCCAGGACACACGGGGGCCTGCTGGTGTGTCTGAACATGCAACATGAGGTGCTCCAAGGGTTTTGTGACCATGCTGGTCTGAACGAGGGTCCCTGGAAACTTTGGGGCAGCCAGAAATAAAAGAAAAACAGGGGGAAAAAAAAGGAGGGGTGTTTATGCTTCTTTATTTTATCCTTAGGATAAAATTTTCATCCTTAGGATAAGTGTGAAATCTGATAACCTGAAACACTTTATCAGTTAAAGCACTGACCAGGGATACAGGAAACCTGGTCAGGCTGTGGGATTTCTTGGGATACAGACAAGGGGAATGAGTCTTTCCCAGGCTGGGTGAGATACTGAGCGTGAGGGGTTAACATTGCATTTACAGAGGCTGAGGGCTGGGCAGCAGACAGACGTCACACATGGCACGGGATGGCCCAGCAGGAGCCACAGACTTGGTCAAAATTCACCCGAGCCCAGACAAAGGGACATGAAAACCATGAAATTCACCTAAATCAGCCCTGAGCTGGTGCCACTTCCCAGACACACAAGGCTGAAAGTTTGGTTAAAGGATAAAAATTGCAGAAGGAAACATTGAACAGCAACAAAAAAAACCTCCTTTGCTGCTTCTTTCTTGGTTTTTTTTCTTGGGAATTGTGAGAGGAGAGAGAAAAGAAAAGCCCCATGAAAGTGAGTGAGCTCCAGAATGGGCTTTGGAGCACCCTGGGACAGTGAAAGTTGTCCCTTCCTATGGCAGGGGGTGGGATGAGATGAGCTATAAATGAGCTATACAACCCAAACTATTCCGTGATTCCATGATATTGTAAATTCTAACTGTGCCAAGAAGCAGATTTGTATCCTGGCAAGGACCTTTCATAGCAGAAATAGTTGAATATCTCTATGTTAGCCCAATAAATTACTGGGTTTCAGGGGTTTCTCGTATTTCACAGGTAGAAAACATCAGTTACTGGGCTTGGTTCAAAGCTGTCCCCTGGGAGAGCCCCTGCAACTCAGATCACCCAGAACTCACACCCCACACCTTTCCAGGGCCACAGGGGATGGAAAGGCCGCTGCTGCTGCACTCGATTTCCATAAAGAAGTGATTTAAAAACGGGGGAATTGTTAAAAAAGGAGACAAAAGGGGCAGATAAAAGAGTTAAATGCTTGCAAGCAGATTCTTTGCAAGCACCTGGGGAGATGTTTAAGGCCACTGAGAGGGAGACTCGGGGAAAAGGTGTGACAGGCATTAAAAAAAAAAGCCCTGAGAAAGAGCAAAAGGAAAAGGTCGCAGCAGAACTGTGGGATGAGGGAGGTTGTTAGACAGGAAAAGCTGAAATTGTGTCCAAACATGGAAAAGAGAAAAGATAACAAACTGGGCCTGGCAAAGTATAAAACACAATAAGGCAGCTCGGCAGAGAATTGCAGGAAGAGCTTCAAAACATGAGGAAGCCTCTGAAAATGAGACTTTTTTTTCTTTTTCCAAAGACATCAGGAACGTGAAGCCTGACACAGAGCGTGGTCAGGGAAATAAAGTTAATTAAAGATCAGGCCACTCCACAGGAGCCCAGTGGAGTGTTTACATCTGTGCTCACCTGGCAAGAAGGAAGGGAGGCCTTGATGCTGAACCCTCCCTTGTAAGGACTCATCAAGGGACTTGTCTTAAATGTAAAAGCAGTGGAAGAGAGGAAAAAGCAGCAACAAATCACCAGTCCCCAGATCTTTCTCCTCAAAAAGAGTCTGAAGGGAATTCAAGGATCAAACAGCCTCTTCTGACTGCACTGCGTGACCTCTGCAGCCTGGAGAAGGGAAGGCTCCAGGGAGACCTCAGAGCCCCTTCCAGGGCCTAAAGGGGCTCCAGGAGAGCTGGAGAGGGGCTTGGGACAAGGGATGGAGGGACAGGACACAGGGAATGGCTTCTCACTGCCAGAGGGCAGGGATGGATGGGATTTTGGGAAGGAATCCTTCCCTGTGAGGGTGGGGAGGCCCTGGCACAGGGTGCCCAGAGAAGCTGTGGCTGCCCCTGGATCCCTGGAAGTGTCCAAGGCCAGGTTGAATGGAGCTTGGGACAATGTGGGACAGTGGAAGGTGTCCCTGCCCATGGCAGGGGGTGGCACTGGATGATTTATAAGGTCCTTCCAATCCAAAACATTCCATAATTCCATGACCTGTTGCTCATGAAAGTTTTGCTGTGCTAAGATGGGAGGTGCCAGTTTCATAGGAGAAAAAAAATCTTCAAGTGTCCTGTGGGGTTGCGAGCTGGGATTGCGCTGGTTTTAAACATAATAACGAGGGGGAAAACCAGGAAAATCCTGCCCTAAACCCAAAGGACAGGGCCCAGAGCTTGGGGCTGAGATGCAGGAGAGGGGGTTTAAGAGGAGCATTGGGGGGGAATCACTCGTGGGGCTACAGCAGGAAATCGGGTCATAAAAAATCTGGGAAAGGGATGGGATGGGATGGGATGGGGTGGGGTGGGGTGGAAAGATGGCAAAATTTGTTGCTAATGCATTATTGAGGGTAATAAAGGTGAGGGCTGAGGAAGGACCTGGCTGGGTTGGGGGTGGGACTCCCTGCCTGGTGTAACCCAGCACAGGTGGAAGTTGTGAGGGAAAACCCAGGGCATTGACAATGTGAAGTGAATGGCTCCACGTGGGTTATTTGACTGCCGAGACCGGGAATGCAGGAGCAAGAGAGAGCAGGGAGCAGCACCATTACACTGAGCAGCCTGATAAACCTTGGGAATTCCAGCCAGACTCTTTAGGACTCTCCTTTTTTATGGTTTTTTTTAATTTCCCCACATGTTTGCTGTTCCCACGGCCGTGAGCATCCCTGAGAGAAGAGAGGGCAGAGCTGGAGGCACCGAGTGACCACTCAGAGAGCGAAACCTGGGACCTGCTGAGCCTCCACCCTCCGGCTCACCGAGGGAGGATTGACTGGAAAAAGCCCTGCTGGGCCATTTCTTTGCTGTTCACCCGTCGGGAAGGTCCCGGTGGTTGAAGAGAGGCAGCGCAGGCTCTGCCCTGCTCCCTGCCGTGGGTGGCAGTGCCGGGGAAGCAGATGGAGCAGATGGGCACATGAACAGGAATCCCTGGGCCAGGAGTTCCCCTCCGTGCCAGGGCAGATGCACTGACTGTCGCTACAGGGAAAGACACATCTCTAAAGTGGATGGCACCAGGCAATAGGGGAACTCCTGATCTGTGGGGAGAGTGGGGGGTTTGTTTCTGCTGCTCTGTGTGGCTGGTTCCTCTAAAAATGTTTCTGTTGAAGTCTTATTTCACTGAAAATAAGATACAGAGGAAAACAGAGCGGGGAAAAGAATCTTGTTACCAGGATCCAGTCAGTTGTCATGGAATCCCGGAATGGTTTGGGTTGGAAGGGACCTTAAAGAGCATCCCATTCCCACCCCCTGCCCTGGGCAGGGACACCTTCCACTAGCCCAGGGTGCTCCAAGCCCCGTCCAACCTGGCCTTGGACACTTCCAGGGATCCAGGGCCAGCCACAGCTTCTCTGGGCAGCCTCTGCCAGGGCCTGCAGCTTCTAGAAGCAGGATTCAGAAAAACACCCTTTCCTTTGGAGCTGCAGTTTATGGGGCAGCTTTAATTGACACTCATCACATCCCAGGCACCTGGTGGGATTTTTGGGGTTGTCCTGTGCAGGGGCAGGAGTTGGACTGGGTGATACTCATGAGTCCCTTCCAGCTCAGGATAGTCTATGATTTTATGATCATTTCTCAAGTTGCTCTGTGTGTGTCAGATAGGAAAGACAAAGAAGGTCTGATTTTGGGGGTTTTTTCCCCCAAATACCCATCCTTTCCAGGTATAGAACACCATGAAAGCTTGACACGAGAGGAGTGAGGAAATGACTGCTTTTAAGTGGTGTCGTTTTAGCTGAAACCCCACAGCAGTTCAGGGTCACTTCATTATTCTACTCCTGCACTTGCTGCATTGCTCTGCACAACTCCCTGACAGGAGGGGGCAGCCGGGGTGGGTCGGGCTCTGCTCCCAGGGAACGGGACAGGGTGAGAGGAAACAGCCTCAAACTGTGCCAGGGGAGGTTTAGATTGGATATTGGGAACAATTCCTTCATGAAAAGGGCTATCCAGCCCAGGGCAGGGATGGAGTCCCCATCCCTGCAGGGATTTCAAAGCCGTGTGGATGTGGCACTTGGGGACATGGGGCAGTGGTGGCCTTGGCAGTGCTGGGGAAGGGTTGGACTCGGTCATCTCAGAGGGTTTTTCCAGCCTTAACAATTCCGTGATTCTACTGAAGTCTATAAATGTGAGGGCATCTCTGCTTTCTCACTGGAAAACATGGTTTCTTTCCCAGATTTATTTGAACCCCTGTGAACCTCAAATCCTAAGGATTTTTTTTGTAAAATTTTATTTTTTCCAACTTTTTTTTTTTTTAAAAACTTTTAATTCAGTGGTCAAAGAAGGGAAATGCAGGTGATGACTGAGGAAGGTCCCTCTGCTGAAATTTCTGCAGTGACTTCAGGGTAGCAAGACACAAAAATCACTCAGACACGTGGGCTTGAACACACCGAATCAAGGCCTGGATCAGTGGCATAGAGAACATCCTAAAAGAGATTTTTATCAGTGCCCTAATTCTACAGCTCTAAAATTCCTCCAGAGTCAGTGAGAAGGGATTTAGACAACGCCAGAATTGCTGGGGGGTCAGAGCTGCTGCTGCCAGAGGTGTGTTACATTCCCCAAATTGTGTCTTGTTTAGGAACGACCAAGTGGGAACCCCAAACTCTCAGGTTTCAGCCCCTTCCCTCACCTGCTGCAGAGATCTTGCTTCTGTGTTTCTCTTCACCTTTCCCAGTATCCATTCCCCACCCAAGGCCAGCAGAGGTGCCTGGAAATGCTCTTGGCTTTACTCCATGTGTTTACTGGAGGACAAGGAGGTGGAATGTGCCCTGTGGCCAGGGTGGGTTAATCCCATTTTCAGGAGCTCCCTGAGCACCTTCTGGTCCTCACTGGGCAGTCTCTCCACGCTCCCTTTTAGGTCCTTCAATCTGCATTTTCCCCTTTCACCAATCCCTGCTTTATTTCATCACTTTTCCTTACAATTCTTGGGTTTTGCCAACCCTGTGGCTCTTTTTTCCCCTTCTAAATGAGGAAGATGCTGAAGGGAGTGTGAGACCCTGCTCCCACCCTTCCCTCTCACTCCCCAGCCATGGTGACAACCCTTCTGCCAGGATCTCCACTGAACACGGATTTTGTGAGCCCCGGGACTGAACTGGGCCCCCTCCCACCCACGGGATTTACTGTGAGGCTCAGTGGGGAAAGGGACACCTGAGAGGGTGTTGTTCCTTTGTCACCCAGCACTGCCTGAATTCCCTGTGGGAAACAGAGGGGAAAACTCCATCTCTGTAACAGTCTGATTATGACATTTGTGGAAAAAGAGCAACGAGACTGATGCCAACAGGCCTTTGGGGCTGGGATTGGGGAACCCATCCTAATGCCTTAAAGGGGGTCACGAGCACACAACAAGAGACATCTCCTTTTTTTCTTTGTTTTATTTATTGAGAGGAGGGGATGGCAATTGGGTCAGACAGCTGGGAATCTGCTCCCAAGGTCATTGTGGTGCCTCCTCTTCCCCAGACGTTTCCTTTCCAGCTCCTATTTCCCCTTCCAGGTGGGTGGGACGCAGCACGAGTACTTGCAGTCAGCAGAGGTGTATTTCGCGTCCATCACGCGACACTTCGGGGAGCAGTACCCCACACCAGCACAGCTCTTCATGACCTTCCCATAGCCTGCAAGGGGGGAGGGAGAGTGGTTGTTCCTCATTTCTGTCCCCCATTTCCCCATCTCTGTTCCCCATTTCCCCATCTTTGTTCCCATTTCCCCATCTCCAGTTCCCCATTTCCCCATTTTCCCCATTTCCCCATCTCTGCTCCCCATTTCCCCATTTCCCCATCTCTGTTCTCCATTTTCCCATCTCCATTCCCCATTTTCCAATCTCTGTTCCTCACTTCCCCATCTCTGTTCCCCATTTCCCCATTTTCCCATCTCTGCTCCCCATTTCCCCATTTCCCCATTTCCCCATCTCTGTTCCCCATTTCCCCATCTCTGTTCCCCATTTCCCTGTTTCCCCATTCCCCATTTCCATGCCCCCCATCCCCTCCCAGTCACAGTGGTCAGCAGGATCAGACCCTGCTCATGGGGAGGTCCTGCTCTGTCCCCCCACACGTCCAACACTCCTTCCCGAGCCCAACCCCAAAGCTGGAAGGAACCTTGAAGGACACAGAGCAGCTCCTTGTGCACCTCTCACCCTACAGGGCCACTGGATGACCCTGGTGCACTTTGGGAAAGGTGGGAGAGCATCTCAAACCACCCCAAAAGCAAAGCTCATGAAGGTGCTCCTCGGGGCAAGGCTTCATTGAGTGCCAGGCACCAGGGTGAGAAGCTGCTGGCCTGAAATAGCTGGGAAATGATGTCCAGAGTGAAGGGATATTGGACAGGGAACCTTTCCGAGCCCCAAATCTCCCTTTCAGTCACCGAAGAGGGAGGTGAGAACCAGGACAGAAGGGATGTCTGAGCGCTGCACATCAAAAATATGAAGGAGCTTGAACCTGGAGGTGTTGCCAGAACCAGTTTGGCACAAAAGGAGGCATCAAGCAGAGGAAACTTCCAGAGAGCTGATGTCTCTGAAAAAGACATCCAGCACTCGCTTGGTGCTTCATGATTAATTACCCCAGGGCCCAGCTCACCGTAACTTAGGTGTCAAAAACATCCAAAACATCCTAAATGTGCCTCTTAAAGTGCTTTAAAGTGATTTTTTTTCTTTTTTTGGTAAAGACTCATTTGTATAAAAGTAGATCCCCGTATCAGACAACCTGTGATAACCGAATCATGTCAGAGAATCACAGAATCCTGAAATCATAGAATCATGGAATCATGGAATAATGGAATCATAAAATCATGGAATCATGGAATCATGGAATCATAGAATCATAGCCATGAAATCATGGAATAATGGAATCATAGAATCCTGAAATCATAGAATCATGGAATCATGGAATCCTGAAATCATAGAATCATGGAATCATAGAATCATGGAATCATAGAATCGTGGAATCATGGAATCACGGAGCTGTAGAGCTGTTTGGGCTGGGAGGAAACACAGATGCACACCCAAGGGATTAGGGACATTCACGTGGGCAGCAAAGCCACAGCTCTAAAGCCAGCAGGGCCCACGTCTGCCCAAAGTGTCCATGGTCCGCACTGACCCCTCCTCACCCTGCTTTCCCCCCTTATCCAGCTCAGGTTCCCACACAATTCCCCCTCTTACCTGAGGCAGTCAGGGAGACCAGGAGGAAGACAGCGAAGACAAGGTAGAGGCACCTCATGGCTGGAGCAGAGCTGGGATCTCAGCGAGGCTGGAGCAGGAGGGTCGGAGGGAGCCGGAGCTGGGCGCTGTGAGTGGCGAGGCTGGGGATGCTCGGGTTTATAGGGCGGAGAGGAGGGTCTGGGGGAGGTCCTGCTGCGCAGGGCACCTCTCATGGGTCACTGCACAGCACAGCCACCAGCCCCTCCACCCTGCTCCCCAGTGCTGGCAAAACTCTGCTCTCCCCAGAGCCGGCATCAGCCCCCGATTCAAAGGAAAACCGCGGAGTGTGACAGGAGCGGCCGGGGAGCAGATGGAACAGATGTGCTGGGGCAAAGGGACCTCGCAGGGAACGAGATCGGTATCACAGGCCTTTCCCAAGCTTTGGCAGGGATGCAGCAGGGCTGGGACGTGGCCAGGATGCACTGACAGCTCTGCCTCTGCTGTCTAGAGCTGTCCCCACACGGGCCGGACATGATGAGAGCACCCAGTGTCCGTGTGTCACCCTCTTGGGAACCACGACTGCAGATCCCTCTGGTGAATTCTGCAAACACCACATTCCCCACAGCCTGTTCTGTTGTCTCCTCTCACCCCTCTGAAGGGCCGGAGCCCTGGAGCTGAGAGCCTTTTCCCAGGAAGAGCTGACCACCTGCAGACACTTTGATCAGCCCCTCTTCCTCACAAACCCTCCAGACAGCTCCGGGGCCTCGAGTGTGTTTAATTTCTGGGGTGGACATGGCCTGATCCCGGCTGCCAGGGGTGCTCTGGTGCCGACAGGAGGTTCTTCAGAGCAGGGAAATGAAAACTGACTGCAAGGAGTCTGGAGGCAGAAGGATCTCAGCACTGAGAGGCAGCTTCGGCAGATGGCAAACGAGACTGGCTCAGGGATGGCAAACTGGTGTTCACCTTCCAGGAACGAGATATTCCCAAAGAGCACTCAGAAGAATAAGCCCAGTGTCCAGAAGCAGGAAATCTGAGTGTTTGGGTTTGCTGGAATGGGTGCTGATAGAAACTGGGGAGGGTTTGTGATCATTTTGAGGGTACTTCATGAAGCAAACTGTGCTGGTGTCCCTGTTTCTGCACGTGCAGAGCAAGATGAGGGGTACAAAGGCTGGCAGGGAGGATGGTGAGAGCTGGGGACTTATTCCCAGGCAGTAAACCAGTAATCAGACTGGGAACTTCCACTGCAGAGGGAGAGGAGTGTGTGGGAGTGTGTGACAGCACTGTTAAAAGTGCCCTGAAAAAGAGAGAACTCTGCTTTTCCCTTTGCACAGCCAGGGAAGCAGGTGACACACGGGACTCTGGTGCCCTGAACAAAGGGATTCTTCTTTCCCGCTGCCCACAGTGGTGCAACTCCCTGTGCCACTGACAGCACGAGAGGAAACAGCCTCAAACTGCACCAGGGGAGGTTTAGATCGGATGTTAGGAAAGATTTGTTCACTGAGATGGTGGTGAGAGAAGGGATGGAGTCACGACTCCTGCAGGGATTTAAAAGTTGTGTGGATGTGGCACCCGGGGACAAGGGTCAGTGGTGGCCTCGGCAGTGCTGGGGGATGGTTGGACTCGATGCTCTGAGTTAGAGGTCTTTTCCAAACCCAGGATCTTCAGTGATTCCATGGGGTATTTTACCCTTCTGTGAGTGACTTCTTAACAAATCAGCTGTCCTGGCATGGGGAGCTGCCTCTCCCCATTGGTAAATTTTTAGCACAACCCTGGCCATGCTTTTTTTCTGAGGCCACTTTACACATCTGCAAACACATTTCCCACTGCACCTCCAGGCCTGGTTTCCAGTGGCACTGGGACCTGGCCACCCTGCTTGGAGTGGAAGAGGGTTTAATAATGTGGGAGGTCAGCAGGGTGTGACCACTGACATCAGGGCCAGGGAGTGGGGCATGGAACTCTTCAGCTGCCAACAAAGCTGCAGCCACGGGGATGCTGTGTGTTCTCAAAAATGCATGGAACCACAGAGTCCCAGGGAAGCCACAAAGGTGCTCCAAGGGCTGGAGCCCCTCTGCTCTGGAGCCAGGCTGGGAGAGCTGGGGGTGTTCACCTGGAGAGGAGAAGGCTCCAGGCAGACCTCAGAGCCCCTTCCAGGGCCTAAAGAGGCTCCAGGAGAGCTGGAGAGGGACTTGGGACAAGGGATGGAGTGACAGGACAAGGGGGAATGGTTTTAACTGAAAGAGAGTAGGTTTAGATTAGAGATTAGGAAGGAATTGTTCCCTGTGAGGGTGGCGAGGCCCTGGCACAGGGTGCCCAGAGAAGCTGTGGCTGCCCCTGGATCCCTGGAAGTGTCCAAGGCCAGGTTGGATGGGGCTTGGAGCAACCTGGGATAGTGGAAGGTGTCCCATGGCAGGGGGTTGGAACAGAATGAGCTGTAAGGTCCCTTCCAACCTAAACCATTCTGTGATTCTGTGATCACAACCTCAGTTCTTCCCGATTTTTGTTATAAATTCCATTTTCTTGATCCTCAGCCCTGAGCTCTCTCCAACTCTTCCACCTCCCCTTGAAGCCTGGTGCCCTCAGCAGCAAACAGCACCACCTGGAATTCTAATTTAGAATAATGAAGGAATTAACTAAAGTGCCTGACACGTGAATAACCTGGGGGTTATTTTTATAGAAAGAATAATTCCTGCCTTTTGCAGAAGAGAGCAGGATGACATTGTCATCCTTGGTGCCCACTGCAGCCCCACACTTCTGCAGAATCCCCACATTGCCTACTCCAGCTTCTCTACCAACTGCTCCCCTCTTTTCCAAAAGAGAAAATCCAGTCCCCAGTGCCCTCCAGAACGGAGCAGTCCCTTTCAGCCTATTTGCAAATTCAGAAAGGAGGAGCTTTGTTCCATCACACGATTTTTAATGGAGACCCTGGATGGTTCAGGACTCAGAACAGCCTTCCAAGATGTCCTTCTACCATCACCATGGTAACTGGAAATTTATGAACTCCTGCTCATAAACCATTTTTCCTTCATTTCCTCTAGGCCATGATCAATACCGGAAAAAAAAGAAACAAACCCAAAATTGAGACAGAACACCCTGAAAAATGAATGTGATGGAAACATTGCAGAGAATCCCAGCTGGGAGAGGCCCTTGAGGATCCTCAGTGCCGGAGCACCGGGCAGGGCTGGATGC